>JAALXI010000010.1:0-267341 GCA_012977755.1 Fusarium nurragi
ATATTTTATTATGTTAGTAGCCTTAGACTGAAATTTCAATAATATATAATAACTATTCTAACCCTGCCTCTACTTATATAATTAATCGCTAAAGCTATAGAACTATATAATTGTTGGATTAATAGCAACTGGATTCTTACGTTACCAGTCACCAACTTCCTCCACCTCAGCTTTATACAGACACGTCAGAAACTTGAGATACAGTCCACAAGACCGCGCTGTACTAACTGAAAAATTTACCAAAGGAAAGGTTACTCGACCAACTAAGAAGAAGGTACAGGAGTAGCTTGTCCTGCGGGAGGAGTTCCGCTGCCTCCAGGGCCTCCGAGGCCGCCCTCACCACCGCCGCCACCACCAATACCGCTGTCCAGAGCGTGACCACCCTGATTGTCCAGATATCCAGCAACACCATAGTAGTCGTCCGAGTTGTAGTCTACAGTAGTGTTGATGCCAATTTGAATCCAGGCAAAAATGCCCTGCTTAACAGTGTCGCCGAGATAGACATACTGAGGGAATGGATCATAAGACTCGTCAGCCTGCGTAATAGACCACATATCCTCTTCATTAGTAGTAACCTCGACATCATTGGTATTGTAGGGAGTAAGGGCCTCAACCTCTTCACGAAGGTCCTCAGGCCAGAAAAGCTGACCGATGTGAGAGACAGGGCTGTTCCAGACCTGAATTGTGCCGTTGGAGGAAACCGATGCATTGGCATGAGTGAGAAGATGGGTGTGGGTAGCACGTCCCTCATAATGTCCAGGGAAGATGGTCTCGAACTGGACCACACCGTCGTGGTCGGTGATCTGAATGCCGCGGAGGAAAGTGGTGTTGAGGCCTGCCTGGGAACTCACACCAGAGTAGACACCCGTGGCATTGCAGTTCCAGACGTCAGTAGCCAGGTTGGGAACGCCTCCGCAGGTAGAAACGTCGACGTATTGGACCTCGAGGAACAGAGGCACTCCCTCGCAGAATTCTTTCTCGATGACGTTGGATCGCAAGTATTCGCCGACAATGTAGTAAGGGCCGGCGGTGGTCTCAGGAGACAAGATGCAGCTAGAATTGGCACCAAAGACGGTTTCGAGAGGAGTGAATATGTCATTCTTCGAAACACCAGTCTGGTTATGGTTGACGCCTTCCCAAGCAATAATATCCTCTTCGTCTCGGCGGTGCTTCCTAGGGGCTTTTCTATGATCAGTAACAGGATCATATACAAGGTTAGAATGAGAACATACCAGTCTTAATACCAAGTTTCTCTCGGAGCTCCTGGACCTTTCGGGCTCGGCGGGAGATGGAACGAGCCTTCAGGGTCTGCGCATGCTCAGAGCCAGAGCATGCGTCCAACGATCTCCGACCCAAGTTGGCCACAGTATCACGGGTCTGAATCTGCCTCTTGACGTGCTGGTGGTCATGCTTCTCGCCAGGGTGGGCGGAGGCTAAGTTAGCCAGCAGCAAGCCCGCGGAAGCAAGTGTCTTGAGGGAAACCATCTTGTTTGTTAGATAAAAGGGTTGTTGAGAGTGAGTGTTATGATGATTCAATTCCAAAGGCGGCATTGCATTATTTATATGTCACAATCGAGGAATTGAGAGCCTCTAGCTTACAGCCTATGTTACGCAAGCCCATTGTAACTTGTCGACGGAAGTGGATCCTTTCGCCCTTGGCTTGCTGTTCGGTTATTTTTACTTTAGAGTAATATTCGCGTCCTTCCAGAATCCCCCACAACCCGAAGCAAAAAGTGACGCCTTGTTGGCATTCCCAAGCCACGGGAGCTAACGCGACGGGAATTAGGGCTGGGGCAAAGCATGAGAAGCAGGGGCCAAGACGCGTAATCTACATTTTACGGGATGTCATTGGACGCTGAAAGCACGGATTATCCGGATGGAGATTTAAGAAATCATGCTTGCTCTTTTTTGTTCCGACCTTCTCGGCCAAGGTTATCGTACTGCCTAGCGTAGAGAGTTAATGTTTAAGATGTCAGATGGACTAAGGTCATCAGCGAATTGCGGGGCATCTTATCGGTAGTGCGATTATTTCCGTAAGCCACACTCACTGGCGAGTCTGGGTAACATCGGCATTTTCGAGTGACTCAATAATGCCGCGAAATGGCAGCGCAACTATCTGGTACATCTTCGGACTTCTGAATGCAACCGAAATAGACATAGGTAGCGTACATATGGAACGTTAATACTTAGGCTTTAAGAACAAGCTCGCCTCGAAGCTACGTGACCTTAGGGTAGGCAGAAACACCAAGGTAGATTGTTATTAAATGGAAGATAAAGCCCTTTCTTGGGTATCTAAAAACATTCTCTTAAGACAGAATTAGTATAACTATTATCTCTAATATAATTATTACTTATATATAAAAAGCCGGGTCCTAGGGCTTAGAGGTTTTGTGTTTGTGGTACTTAGATTGCGCAACGTTGAATTAAGATGTGCGTGTCAATTTCCCTGTCGAATCCAAAAACGTCACTTTACTTTTATAAAACTAAGAAATATACATCACACAGAGATCCTTGAATTTGAATCACCACAGACATTATTCGCCCTGACGATCCACCAGATGCTCATCGTGATGTCTTGGTACTGGGCAGTTATATTTCCCCTGCCCGCGGTTCCTGGCCCAGATACAAGTCCGACCTCCCAGCTGCCAAGGTCGTCGCCATTGCGGTGTGCCTCGCCAACTGATCCATTTTTGCTAGACCAGAAAGCTCGTAATAGGGCTCGAAGGCAGAGACCCAGACGCAATAAATGAAGAAAGTGGTGCCACCAGGGGCTCTACCATGATCAGAATATATTGAAAAAAGCTCTTCCATATAAGCGCATCAGACCAAAAGGCGTTCTCGCAATATGCGCCACAAAGCTCGCCGGATTAACCGACGTGAAACATACACACTAATTCCATCTTGGATAACCATCCTAATGAAATTGTCCCGGGCTGTAGTTGCTGCTCCAGGATTCGCTGCAAACTTGGCCGCAGACCATGCCTTGGTTTGACCACGCCAGACATACTAGCTGAGGAAACCGTCTCTAGCGATCCAGCAAAGAACAGAATTGTCTGAGTTGGGCGATACAGCATCGATGGCACCCCCCTCATTGAAGTGAGCCGTCTCAGCCGTGAAAACATATGTTTGTGCTATCCAACCGCCCCCGGAACTGAACCACAGGAAGCCTGTAATCGTCCCGTCCTCTTTGTTGAAAATAGTTCTTTGTGCCCGCCGTCTCGTGAGGTGATGGTCATGGTGCAGAATCAGAAACCAATGTGGGGTAGAGACGATATCGTGCTGGTCTTCCAACTACCGTTGCCCCAGTCGAATTTATCTATTTTGTGAGATTGGGTACTAGCCCAGAATAAGGTAGGCGGATCATCGTATAGGTGAAAGCAATCAAATGGGGCACAGTGTGCCATACCAGCTGAGTATATTGTCTCAGTCTCTGGTCAAGGAATGGTCAGTGCGTAAGGATCTTTCCAGTCCATGTTTATGAACATTGCTTAACATAGAATAGTGTGTCACTGGTAAGAAACTTAATATAGGTAGGTTATATATATAGGTAGCCCTGTAGTAATTCCTTGTATGTATTAAATGTGGGTAGATAATAACTATAATTATAATAGCTTCAAGGGAAAGTCATAAGAGAAAGAGAAACAGAAAAAGTAATAAAAAAAGACCTAGTAAGAAAACCCGAAGGAAGACTACATAAGAAACATAGGCAAGTAGGTAAGTTTACTTATCCCAATAATAACAGTATTGTCAGGTCTTGTATTTATACATAGGCTCAATTAATCCTCACAAGAGTTTCCCTTATAACTCTTGCATTCAGTCCAGTTGCTTTCCCACTCTGATTAATCTCAAACTCGAAATCATCAATCCCAATGTTCCCATAGGTCAGAGATTCCACTCCTCCCCATGACAAGCAGCCACCACTGAAAGGACCAGAACTTTCATTTGTCTCATTCGCCCCTGGCTCTGCTTCGGAATCATCCACCGCGTTAACCTCAAAGATACCCCTGAAGGACATTCTCCCGTTCCCTTCCAATCCCATTGGATACAGCCTCAGCACAACTGATACCTCCAGCCCCGGATACTGCATCGCGGTTTGCATAGCTAATATATCGACGTCCCCTCGGGTCCAGTTGCGTACCACGAGCGTATCGTCCATTGCGACCGTCAGCTGGCTCTCAGGACCCCTGAACGTGCCTGCAAAGCGCGTGGCGGCTGTCTCACGCGCCGCATCCTCAGCGGCTGGCAGGAGTGTTTTCCCGAGGAGTTCGGGAAAATAGCTCAGCAAACCAGCACGGCCAGGTCCTGCAATAAGCGCCACGTAACCGAGTTCATGGTCTGGAGAAAGGACAATAGTCGCAGTGTAAAGCCCTAAGGCGCCGTTCTTGGTGTATAGATCGACGACCCGCGTACCGCTGCGGCCGAGGGGGAGGTGCATGCGGCGAATCTCCCAAGGCATGCCAACGGACATGTAGAGATCCGCGGTATGGGTGATAGGCTTGAGCCAGGAGCGGGTGGTGGTAGGATCAAGGATTGAAGACTTGAGGATAGACTGACCGAGGCGTGTGAGATCCGAAGCCGTGGAAAACATGCCGCCGTAGCTGTTGAGTTTAGCTTTGTAAGACAGAAACTGAGGAGAAAGACAAAGGGACTTACGGACTGGCGTCTCCTGTAGTAAGATTCCACCATGAGAGTAGCTCATTCTCCGGGATCATGGCGTTTTTCTTGTTCTTTAGGGCCTCCAGGGTTGTACGCTTCATAGAGAGGGGGTCAAGTAGCGAGGACTTGATAGAATCTTCAAAAGGCTTTCCGGTCATGCCCTCGAGCGCATAGGCGAGAATTTGGTATGCTAGGTTAGAGTACACGGGGGTATTTCCAGTAGATGTGATTGGGAATAAGGTTTTAGCCGTAATGCCTTGAAAGAACTCTGCGGGCAACTATTAGCACTCACAATTAACTAAGCCTAATGATAAACATTCCTTTACGGGAGCAAGGTCCTAGAGCTGGATCCGAAATACTGCACTTTGGTTTCTCCTTGTCATCAAGAATGGGGAAACCATATTTCTCAGGGTCCTCGTGAGAGGATTCGATCAAGGAATCCAAATCGAAGAGCCCGACTATATATAAGGTTAGAAGAGCTGGACTCCATGCTATTTCTAGGAATACTTACAGTTACGACTGATCCCTGCCAGGTGCCCAGAAAGTTGTCCGATGGTAACCTTATCCCACTGGACTCTGCGGGTAGGATCACCCTTGTTTTTCTTGGCAGCACGCGCAAGCTCAGGTACCCACTTGGTGACAGGATCACCCACACGCCTCATTCCAACTTCAGCGAGTAGGGTATAAACGGTAAGAAGCTTTGAAACGCTACCCACACGGAAAACAGTATTCTCGTTGAGCGTTCCTGAGGTTAAGAAACCCTCCATAGCCGGAGGGACGTATCCATGCTGGAAGAGGGTGTCTGAAGCGGAAAAGGCCTGGACATAGAAAGTGGTGTTAAATTCATTAAAGGTGCCGTTCTTATCGAGCTCCTTGAAGGTGGTGTTGAGGTGGGCGATGGTGTTTAAGAAAGCACTGGACTTTAGTGGATGTTCGACGGGCGGAAAGATAGCACCCAGGAGAGGGCAAGGACTCTGCTGCGCCTGGGCCTGCTGACTTAGGAGAACGAGGCCGAGGGAAAGGAACAAATTAAGATGGTACATGATCAGAAATAGAGTAAAGTGTGATTATGGGATGATGAATAACTGTTACCGAGAGGGCGAGATCTTGTGATTTATACTATGGGCATGTGGATAGGAGCCGCATTAAGGCAGGGCAGTAAGACATGGATCGACCCAATGGCCATATTGGAACATGCAAGAAGCTTTCTAAGTGGCCGACTCGTTCAAGAGACTGAAATTCAGCCTCGCGGGCATTATTATACATGCCTGGCTTTCCTTGTACTAGAAAACAAACCAATCAGCGTGTATCTGGGTCGTAGATTAGCTGTGATTGGCCGGTTCGTTCAATTCAACTCGCGCCAAGCTATATCCCCGCTCTTTAGCTCAGGTCTAACATGTCGCATTTAACCGCTATACTAAAGTCACTAAGAACAATAACCCCGTTCATTAGATTGCAGAGATATTAAGGTAGTGGTTATATTACGTGTGACATAACGTTAGTATCTCACACAGCTACCCAGCGCATTGATTGTCTTTTTCTTCTGTTTTTGGCTTGGAAAATTGTGCAGACGAAATTACAATACAACAAAAGGTGACTGAGGCATATACTTGAGGTGACAGCATCAACTGGCATTTTTAATACCATTGCCATGGTTAACGTCAGATCCGAAGTGGCAGCTGCTACTGGTGCAAGTCGACCGCGGCGGCGAGCATATCACACCAAGGCCAAGACGGGCTGTCGTACCTGCAAGTCAGTTCCCCTACTTGATACATCCTGGATATTTCGCTGCAGCAAACTGATGTACTTACTATGTACGCTAGGATCCGCAGAGTACGGTGCGACGAAGTCAAACCTGCCTGTAATCGCTGTGCCTCTACTGGCCGGACATGCGACGGTTACACTTCCCCTTTATCTTCTTCTTCCCCGTCGCCTTCTTCATCCGTATCACTCTTCCCATTGCACTCTAAATCCCCAAACCCTGTCGCCGATCTCAAGCTTATTCTACCACGTCAGAGCCCCGAGGAGGTACGCAGCTACTCTTACTTCCTCGAAGTCACAGCCCCGTCCCTTGCCGGTGCTTTCTACGCCGACTTCTGGCTTGCCGAGGTGCCGCGCGTCTGTCTATCCGATGCGGCCATCTGGCACGCCGTTGTGAGCCTCGGTTCTGCCCATGAGGACTTTGCAGAAAACGGACTTGGGTCGCGGAGCGTGTTTGCACTGAAACAGTTCAACTCGTCTATCCGCTATCTCACCGAGTCGCGATCGCCGAGACATGCAGACCGGTGGAGAGCGCTTGTTGTTAGTACTATATTCACATATGTATGTACTATCAAAGGGCTTCATGATCAGACGCGGATACATCTTCAGGCTGGATGCAATCTCCTCCGCGAGCTTATGGACCATGACACCAAAACTTCAAAGCAGGACCAACTCCAGGAGACTACCGTTTTATCAGTTCCGATATCAATTGCCCCGATACAATCTATTCTGACCAATCTTGAGCTGCATGCAAATGCACTTGAGAATGGCGGCATTACCGGTAGTCCGACTCTTCTTTCGCAAAACAAGATGCTCAACGCATGGCGATCCTACACAGCGCCACGGTCCTCGCCCCGCCTAACGCCTGAAGACGTTGACCAAACCTATCGCGCTGCAGAGTCATTGATGAGTGGGTTAGTTCTGTTCTCCCAAGAGCATTCCAAGCATCTTGGGGATATTCAGACGGGCAAGTCCGGACTGGAAGGGCTGTCAATGCTGGCCGCGCGACAGGAGGTCCATACACGGTGCTTTAACGAAATTAGGAAAGCAATCAGCATGTTCCAATATGACATCACCCGAAGCTCAGGACGTGCGACCCAATTGGAAGCGCATAGTATTCTCCCATTACGCCTCTTCTATAACACCAACCGTCTCCTCTTTATTCAAGACCCCGATGAGCCTGACTTGGTCAACCGTCAACACGGCCTGTCTGTCCTGTACACCTCTATAGTTGACCTCGCTGAGCAAATCATGCATCTTGATTCCATTAAGATCCGCAGGGTATCTTACACTCAGCAGCTCTTCTTGGTCGTTCACAGTGGTATCGGACAGTCAACCCGCCAACGTGCCATAGACCTGCTTCGGCGCCCGCGGCTGGAGGGTGGCTGGGATAGTCTCATCTCTGCAAGTCTTGGCGAGGCGATTATGGACAGAGAGATGGAGGCGGCGTGGGAATACCGGGTGGAGCAAGGCTTGGATACTGAGACTGTTGGACGTGAAGGGGATGATATCAATCCAATGTTTCGCATATTTAACATTACATTTGCTTTTACGGGGAGGAGAGAGGCGCGCGTTGTCTTGCGGACGTGGCGGGAGAAACTCAACAACATTGCTGGGCAGGGAAGGGTGATACGATGGTGACGATCCTTCCACCGGAGACCAGACTACCTCGACGCCTTCCCTACATGGCACCTCTCTATTGGGAGTCCGCTCTCAAGATTTTAGGCACTTATTGTAACTACTGGCATCTTCTGCTCACCAATTCAACATGGGACTTAGTTAAGGCAGAGATCACTTTGGCGGGTATCAGCAGAAAAGTCTCCAAAAGGCGGCGACACGCAAGAAGGGTCAGTATGCTAAGAAATCAGTGATAAGATTAGAATGGAAAACCGGGCCGACCGATAAAAAACCTAAATCCTTTCTCCGCTCAATTATACGTCTACAAAACTATAACTTCTCAAGAGCAAGTGCTACGATATCCAGTACCAACCTCAGACTCGGGTCCATGACCATTCTTCCTTGCATAAAGCTTGCAAGCAGTGAAGAAATCTTCGTCACTGATTGTATTGCCTGGCTTCTGGATACGCTCGACGCCATCGAGAGTCACCTAGTAGCCCTGTTAATAACTTCACATGACAGTGCGATCAGGCCAGGACTTACCACGGAACCCAGCGCATAGCACACACTTCCTTTGTCCAGCCGTTTCGAGGAATCCAGCCCTCGACAGTGTTCAAACAACAGTTGTGACTGTTGTGATCCTTACTAATTGTTTATTCCATCAGCATTTGGGTTCTCGGAAAGAGAGAAGTCCTGCGTACCTTTGTGCGGTTTCTATGAGCAAGCACGCAAGGACAAGAGATCCAATACTAGTTGCCATTGTAACTTGGTGTTTGGTACTAAGGATGAAGGTGAATGTTGCTGGTGATAATTGGAATGGGCCTTGGTGAGATACCTCTGCTAAGCTGAGTATTTATATATCCTTTTATGGTCTGTTATGAGACCTGGGCCAGCTGCTACGCAATCTCATTCATGGCAACCAGAGTTACCAAGGGCGAACAGTGGATATTTTTTGTCCCGCGATAAATCAAACCATTACGTTAAGCTGTTTTACATCATAGTCTCCATTTGACAGGCTTTGGGTATTTATATTGTCTTGGTAGAACAGCCCTCGTACTTTGAATAATTCCCTTGTAATGATACTTTCAGTGAATAACTCCTGCTGATAGCCGGTAGGAGATAATGGTATAATTATAACATAAATCTAATTACTTTCAACTCGGCTCGTTTAACTATTGTAGGCTGACGAATATTTTAAATAATAACGAAATCTTAATGTCGCTGTTCATCTATTGCTTCTCATTGACTCTGGCCACATAAGTGATTCGCCATAAATTTCCCAAAGCGCTGAACAAATGCTGCAGTTCTAGTCTATGGTAGTGAATCCTGATTGCTTTTGCCGAAGGTGGAGTCTATGGATGCACGACGGTTGGGGTCGGGTCGGCCGGGGAGTACGCTCCCCGGCCGTCGGTCGGTGGCTTCCGTTGACCCCTCAGCAATCATAATCAGCCTTGTCGATCCGACAAGTTGTGTGTCCGTTGCACCAACGTGAGCATAAAATATCCATCCCTTCCTTTCGTCATCAGCTTCTGGTGGTAGACATCAGACCACACAGTTTATAACACCAGAAACAACACCAAAAACAGCGCAATGGAAAGGTTTGATGTCGCTGTAGTAGGTCTCGGTGCACTTGGAAGCGCAGCAGCATGGCAAGCTGCGCGAAAGGGAGCAAAGGTCGTGGCTTTCGAACAGTTTGAGTTTGGACACGTCCGCGGCGCATCTCACGACACGTCTCGCATCGTCCGCACAGCTTACGATGCTCCAGAATACGTCTCGCTCGCCAAAGCCGCTTACAAAGACTGGGCTGAACTGGAGAAGGACGCCGGTGTTAAGCTCTTGACCGTCACCGGGGGCATTGTTGTACTTGCAAATGATCGTTCCTGGTCATCCGGCGTAAAGGTCTCAAATTACACTGCCAGCCTGGACGCCAACAACGTATCCTACGAGCTTCTCAGTGCCAAAGAGGTCAAGAACCGATGGCCCAAAGTCGACATCAGGGATGACGAGAATGCGGTGTACACCGCAGATACTGGCATAGCGCACGCGGCTAAATCGGTCACGGCGATGCAATTTGTTGCTCGCGCTCGTGGAGCCATTCTCAAAGAAAACACCCCGGTAACTGGAATTATACCTATTACGAACGACCCAAACAACAAAGGAGTTATCGTCAAGACAGAAAAAGGCGATATCCAAGCTCGCAAAGTCATTCTAGCTGCAGACGCCTGGATCAACAAACTGCTCGCTCCCCTCGGTGCACAGATTCCGCTTGAGATCATGCAAGAGCAAGTGACATATTTCAAGCCGAAAGATCCATCGTCATTCAACCCCGGTCGATTCCCCGTCTGGATTCGAATTGTTGACGGGAAGACATTCTACGGATTTCCGACTTTTGGCGAACCCACCATCAAGGCCGGTCGCGACTTGTCAGACAACCGCATGACTCCTGAAGAGCGGTCCTATGTCCATTCTCCGGAGCTCTTGAAGGAGTTGACCACTTTCATGAGTGACTTCATCTCGAAAGACGAGGAACTTGAAGTCCTTCGCACTGTAACGTGCCAGTATACGATTACCCCAGATCGACAATTTATACTTAGTGCGCTGGAGGATTATCCCGATATTCTTATTGCTTTGGGGGCCGCTCATGGTTTTAAATTTGCACCAGTCATCGGCCGCGTTATGGCTGAACTGGCTATAGATGGGAAAACAACCGAGGATCTCTCTAAGTTTATTATCCCAGCGATTCAATCGCGTGTTCAAAGCAAAATCTAGCATTGAAATATATACAACCGTTATTATTTCTTGATAATCTAGTTTTACTCATTATATTATACTTATTGTATATAAGTATTAGTTATTAAAGTAGTCCTTCTTTACTTATACTAGTGAGAAAAGCTAACTTTGTAATAAAGGAAAAGGCTAGTTTACTTATTTAAACAAACATATACTAATATAAATTAACCTAAACAAATAGTTTTTACCTGGAACAAAACTAATATCACAAAAACATAATAAAAGTACTAGAGAAGGACTGCGTAGGTTAACAGTTAATAATATATAAACCACTCTAATAGGTAAACCCATTTAACACTAAATACCAAAAATCGGGAGTATATAATCACTTCTTCCTACATAGATCGCTTTCCATAAGGCTCAAACGGAAATAACACTGCTGTAATAGCCTAGTACCACTGGATCAGAAGCCATTCCAGTGATTGTTGTCATGGTTGCAACTTACCATCACGATATAGAGCGCAGCGCATACATAGATTGGCACTGATGTTGAAGTATTGCCGTAGGCGGCTACGAATGAGGATACCAATCCCATGATTCGGTTTCCCGCCACAGCTATTCCGTTGCCTGTTGCACGATGGGCTGATGGAAGTGACTACGTCTTGTCAGTCGACGCACCTAAAACATATCGCTCTTTTAACACACCTCTGGAGTGTACGCATATACTGTGAAGGCTCGATGTCAGCAGGGGTCTGTCTATTTATCCGAGCGACTGGAGCGACTCACGGGTGCCATAATAGATATTCAATGAAAAGGATATCATGCAGCTCAAAGCAACGTTTTGAGCCGGAGTCCTCACAGCCGTGTAGGCGAAAAAGAAGGCCATTGTGATGAGAGCACCGATTGCCATAGTATACTTACGGCCAAGCAGCTTGAAGTTGCACATGAACCCAGCAGCCACAGGCCCGAAGATACCCGCGATGCTGCTAAGCATGTAATTCCTCCACTGGTAGTAAGGTCCTGACTCTCCGGATTGGGCGCCGCGAGTGGCGAGATAATCAGGCAGAAAGACGTAGAACAGTGGATATGCCAGGCCTAGAGACGTTAAGTTTCATGTTTGAGAGATAAGGGGGCAGCTATCATACCAATTAGGAGCCATGATAGCCAAATCATAAGGGTTGAGATCGCGAGCTTCTTGGTCACAAACAATCCACGGATATGCGCCCAGAACTCACCGATGCTGTACCTAGATTTACCATAAGTGGATTTGATGGTCCCCATGGATTCCAATCCCTCAAGGGTGAGACTGCATTGCCGTTGATATTTCTGTGCAATATCTTGGAAAGTAGCAACCACTGCAGCATCATCACCTTTGGTGAGAAGATACTTGGGAGTTTCCTTGAGTCGGATCACTGTGACTCGTAAAATGCTGCACACAAAGACGAGAGCTCCGTTACCGTACCAAACATATCGCCAGCCCTTCAAGACAAATTAGTGTCAAAGCACCAAAGCTATTATGCTTACATGTACTGACCATGTTGTTGTCCTTAGTGCATGTATCAGCGTCCGTGCAGGTGTATTTCGGATTCGAGTAAATTGGCCAGCAGAAGGCAGCAACAATCACATAAGCCAGACCCCACCAGCATGCCATCAGCGTGATCAGCCATTGCTTGTTGCCGGGAAGGAACTCGAGGAATACTGTAGTGTCGAGGACAAGGTTTCCCCCGGCGCCAAATCTATCGACTCAGTGTCAGTAAGTTTGCGTCATCGATGGTGAAAACCTACGCAGCTAGGCCAACAAAGGTAGCGAGAACAATCCAATTGGGTGAAGCACCGGCCGCGATGGCAAAGATGGAAGAAAAGAAGAGCGAAACGTTGAAAGCAAAACGGCGACCGATAACATCTGCACCTGAGGAGAACAAGTAAGAGTCTTGCCACAGTACTAGAGGGGGTATGCTGTGTTACCTAGTCCCCAAAACAATACTCCAACCAACATTCCTGTATACACAGCCACATTGAGACCATACGGGAACGCAGGACGGAACTCGAGAGCAGCCTGACTGGCAGTTACAGCTTGAAGTGCCAGAATGAGAGAATCAGCAGCGTAACCGAAACCGTTGAGGAAAAATAGCTTGAGGTGCATGTTTGTCCACCCAATCTCATCCATTGTCTACATAATGGCTCGATCAGTCTGGGGTTGTTCTTAGATGTATGGGTTGGAGCTCGTTAGACCTTGTTGATGAGACGCATCTTGGCATCAAGTGCTGGGTCAATCTCACGTAGAGAGAAGATCTGATCATCCTCGGTTCCGATCTCGAAACTCAAGGATTGACCAGGCTGGTCACCACTGGTACGTGGATCGGCATAGCGCTCTCGGTCAGAGGACTTATCCGATGGGTGACTCATAGTAGCAGGATGTCCCGAGGTGGATTTATCTGTTATGATCACGCAAGATTTGGAAAGGAAATAGTGTATGTGGAGGTTGCTCTGGGTCTGGGTAAACGGCCAAAGAATGGAAACTCTCGACTAGAACGTGGAGCCTGAGCTCTCTTTTATTAATAATTTAGTACATTTGACTAGCTCTTATCTCGACCTTGCCTCTTTTACATAACCGAGGGGGTGAGAAATCCCTTGTATAGCTTGTCCTTAAATCCCCTTGATTCGTTAATCTGCGAATCAGGAATAGTTCAGTAGTCTAGATACGGTTCATCGAGCGGGGGAGTTACTTATTGCCTGGGGAACGGCGGACACATCCATATTCCCCGTGGGCATGAAGTGAGGGAGGGGTTTAGAGTGATACTGATAACCCACGCACACGTGACCGGACCCCTCGGGGAATGTCGCCAGGACGTCCTCGGAAGCGGCACCGGAGCGGGGAGAGTACACGATGCCCCGAACAAGACAATGGTCACGCGACAGGCGCCCATGCGATGTGTGTGGAGCCGTCCATTCTTCCAGGCCAATTAATGCAGTGGTAATTTATAACCATGATATGAGATTGCAGAAAAATGACGGTACAAGATAGAGACTATTGGAGGGCGGAGAACATCACGGGGAGGTCGGACCGTGTGAACCCCAAAGTGTTATTGAATGCTTGCTTCCGTTCACAGACGGGAAGTTGGTCTGGAGACTCCTGAATGATTGAAAAGGCAGACCAGAACTTCCCCTCGGATTTAGCTACACCTAATTAATATTAATTGCTGTGCTGTAAAGCAGACTTCACTTCTCTCTGCACTGAAACTTGGCTAGATTTTAAATCATTTCAACGTCAACATCATGTTCTCAAAACTCGGTTCGGTGCTGGCCATGACGAGCGTCAACAGAGATTCAATTCTACCCAGCAAGCCAGACCACCAAGAACCTCGAGCCCTCCCTGCATCGTGGTACCGACGGGATGAGATGTTTCAGCTTGAGCGACGCGCCATCTTCTCCAAGCGATGGCTTCTCGCCACGCATAAATTACGCTTCACCAAGCCCGGAGACTTTCTCCGCCTCGAGCAGGCAGGGTATGCTTTCGTGCTGTGCATGGACAAGGATGGAGAAACCATCAATGGCTTTCACAACATCTGCAGGCACAGGGCTTTCCCTGTCGTCACTCAAGATTCGGGAAACGCCAAGGTATTCTCCTGCAAGTATCATGGTTGGTCATACGGTGTAAATGGAAAGCTTGCCAAGGCGCCGCGCTTCGACACCGTCCCAACGTTCAACAAGGAGAATCACAGTCTTTTCCCAGTCCATGTGCATGTAGATGCCATTGGCTTCATCTGGGTCAACTTGGACGCGTCCTCAACCCCCGAAGTAAAATGGACCGACGACTTTGAGGGTGTTGACGCACAGGAACGATTCAAACATTTCGACTTCTCTCAATATCAGTTCGATCACGTCTGGGGCATGCCGGGCAATTATAATTGGAAGGCCCTCGCTGATAATTATAACGAATGTTATCATTGTCAGGTTGCACACCCAGATGTCAAAGCCCTGACGGACTTGACCTTTTATTACACTGTCTCGAAGCCAGGCTATATTCAGCACTTTTCGCGGCCAAAGGAGGGAAAGGAGGAAGACGACATCAAAATTGTCAGCACCTACTATTTCCCCAACGCCTGCATGACTGTTTCGTGAGTTCCGATCCTTCATCTTCCTTGTGAGTTGGCTAATCTAATCTCTTTCTTGCACAGGCCTCACTTCTTCTACATGATGCGATGCGTACCAACTTCAGTCGGCACCTGCTCCATGGAGTACGAGGTATATCGTCATAAAGACGCCACTGATGAGGAGTTCGAGAAAGTCGACTCGTTCTTCAAACGAGTTCTTGGGGAAGACAAGTACTTGTGCGATGCGGTGCAGAAGAACCTGGAAGCGGGCGTCTTCACTAATGGAGAGCTGCATCCAGATTTAGAGAGCGCGCCGATCTTCTTCCAGAACACGGTGAGACAGCTTTTGACAGAGCACCGTAGGAAAGAGCAAGATGGGAAGACGGAGATATGGCCGGCTCGCCGATCAATGGCGAATTCGGAGGTCACAAAGGGGGATGATGAGTTTTGCGACGGGCTGGCTTGTAAGGCTGATAATGCTGATATGGAGTGGTGAGTTTTGAGATTGAATGTGCTTTGTCATCGACGCCAAGTCCTTTTCTCCTGGCTGTCAAGATTTGGACGAGTCAGCGATTTTACCATGCACTGTGCACATTAGAGTATAGACCAACCGAAGTAGCATTAATTCAGTGAAATTGGCAGTGGTTTTTGGCTTCTGTCATGTTGAATATGATCCCGGCCACCGATGTCTGCTGACTTTGGGTCATCTGTAGGTGGGTAAAATTCACCCAACCCCGAGCTTACACACGGCATATTACGCCGTCGGCCCCCCCACTCAACAGAGTAAGGCCGTGGCTGCAATGGACATCCCCGCATTTGATAAGACATGTATAAACAAATATCACCCAGCTTGGTCGACGGTACCCCTCTTCTCTGTCAAGCCTTTGTATTCTCAATTTATCCAATACTCGTCATGTACGGTCGCTCACACAAGCGCCTGCACCAAGCGTGCGAGAACTGTCGGTGAGTCCTGGCCACATGCTCCTGTGGCTAATTGCTGCGTTTGGCGCTAGCAGTATCAGCAAGCGGTGCGATACTGACCATACCTGGACAGGAGGAAGAAATCTCGGTGTCCAGGCGAGAGACCGGCATGTTCGAGCTGTACTCGCCTTTCAAAAATGTGCACATACCCAGAGATTCGAGGAAACCCTCTGGCCTCAGGTTCTCCACGTGGGAGCAGTACAACAGACACAGTATGCTTGCTTGGAGTCGTCCGGGCATAACAAAATCATGTTACTCACGACGGGGTGCTGTGTAGGAGAGACGTCTAGCCCAGCTCGAAGAAAAGATACGCATGATGGAAAGCCAAGAGTACGACCAGCACTTCTCTTCTCTTCTCTGTCCTTTGGGTCCTAGCGGCTGATCATGCTGAGCTTGTTTTTCGGTAGCCCGAATACTGACATCGAGTCTTCTACCACGAGAAGGTCGGTCAACTCAGGCCAATCTCAAGATTGGCAACTGCCGCTATCACCCAGCATTGAGATCGATAGCTCCTCAACATTTAGGAAAGTTGGGGCACATCGATCCACTGAATTACCTTGTTGGCTGACTTTCCATAGTCTATTACCGTCGAGGGATATCCTAGACGATGTCGTCGATGCATATTTTCAATATTGTCACAAGCAGCCTTTATGGCTGTTTGACCGGGAAGACTTTTCCTCGATCCAGGATTGCAGCCAGGAGACACTTTTATCTCTACTAGCTCTTGCTTCATGCCACTCGAAGCATCCTTTCTTCGAAGGTCGCATGGACCAATTGAGTCAGACCTATGCCCAAGCTGCAAGAGAGAAAGTCATGCAGCGGGTGGGCGAGGGCAAAGTTTCACTATCGACGATCCAGAACCTATGCATGCTAACACTGGCGAACATACAAGGCGAGTGTCCTGTTAGCCCTATCTGGTCAAGTATGTGCTGAACGAGCTTAGCCAACAACCCAACCCTGGGATATCTACACGTGGGCATGGCAGCGACACTTGCGAAATGCGCCAATCTCGATTTCGAGACTTGTGCCCTCGTCGACTTTAGCTCGCGTGCAGAAGCGCGGAGGAGAGGGTTCTGGAGCTTGCACTTCTTACAGCAGATGTACGGACACCAGTCGTCTGCGACGGACATATTGCAAGACATTTCCAGACCGCAATATGTTGCGACATACGCAGACCTGCGGAAGAGCTTGAACGAGATCCCCCCAGCCATACCCCGCGAAGACATATCAGTTGAAGGCGAAACGACAAGTCCTGAGAAGAAGAGGGGAACATGGGCTTACATGATCCAGTTGTCTACCCTATGGGGAGAGGTTCGGACGTACGTAAAACAATGGGCTCAGCAGACCAACAATGCACCACCTCCGTGGTCCATCGAGTCCGGATACGCTGTCATTGGCGCCCATCTCATGGACTTGGAGACCAAATTTCCAGCCTGTCATCGGTTCGATCTCGCACGGTTTTCTGACCAAGAAAACCAACACCTTCAGAGCAATCGTGAATACTGGAGCCCTTGGCTATATCAGCAGTTCACATATCACACCATACATAATATGCTAAACCATCCCTTTCTGTATTCGTCGCGGCCGCAACAGTCGGTTCAGCTGGGGGTTCCCAACACATTCTGGAAAACATCCTCTGAGCTTGCTTTCATCCACAGCACGTGGGTTGCACGGCTCATAGACATGGTTGTTCATAAAGTATACCGCGTCTCAGACCCATTCATGGGTCATTGCGCGGCGATCGCGGCGACCATTCATATCTACTTTTGCCGAGCGGCTGATAAAACTACCAGAGAGGCGGCACTGGACAGACTCGCGAGGTGTGTCGCATTTTTAGCAGAGCTGGCTTTGCTTTGGCCTTCATGTCGATGGTTGGTAAGTACTAGAAGCACCATAGATCCATGCTTTGCCGAAACACTAATCTTGAGTAGCATGAAAGGCTCCAGGCTTTGATCAGGTTAGCATTCGCAGTAGATCATGCACAAGAAAAGGAACAAGAAGTCCCAGCGCCAAGGACTATCTCAATCAACACGCGTTTAATGTGGGATATACTCCTTTACAACTTTGGTGCGTACAGAGGCATGACGAGTGTACCCCAGATGGGAAGTCTTTTCGACGGGAGTTCTCTTTTTGCAGAGAACAACAGCGATGATGGGGAAGACATCGTCGAGATGGATAATTTCCACAACCCTACTGTTGAAGTGAGTCTATCCAATGGACAGGCATTGCCGCCACAGTCGGGCCGGCGAAGAACGAGAGCAGGGCAAGAAAACCAGTCATCTCAATCACAGCTGCCAGCTCAACCTTCTTCCATCCCAGAGGTTGACGCAAATTCCAACGAACATATGCCTCTTGCATCTTGGCCACTGTCTTTGGATATGGCGTATGATCCGTTCTTTCAATTTCAAGACTCGGGTGGCCCCTTTTTTGGGACGTGGGAAGTCGGAAACCTGTAATTTCTGTACGTTATAGTAATTAGGGGGATCAAGCAGACTGAACATGGTCTGATACCATCTCTGACTTGCCTCTGGATTTCCCGCACTGGAGCAGGAGTAGGGATATAATCAATCGTCGTTCATTGTTTTTCTTAATAGTCCACGCAGTCAAAATAAATGAGTCTCAACTAGCCTCGACCGCAACAGCTTCCAAACCTCGAATGAGATCTGCCAAGAGATCTTCCGGATTCTCCACACCAATACTAATTCTCAAGAAGTCTTTTGTCACCGTCGAGTCAGTCATTGTCCTCCACTCAATTAAACTCTCCACGCCGCCGAGACTGGTCGCATGATGAAATAGGAGCAACTTGGACGGAAGGTTCCTGGCATATTCCACCTTGTGAAGCGTCAGGGAAAACACAGGTCCATAGCCTCGAGGCAGCTGTTTTCGTAGCCAGCTCCCTTCCGCATTGGCTTCTTCTTGGAGACTGGCATGATGAATCTCTTTGACAACTTTTTGGATGATGTGAACCTCTTTATCGCTGAGTTTTCTTGATGATGAAGGTTGATGAATCCCCATCAGTCCAGTATTTAATGCACGAACGATGATTTCCGCCGACTGGCTTTGCTTGAGAACTCTCATCTCGAGGGTGCGGATGCTCCTAGTTGCGAGCCAGCTGTCGAAACCTGCCATGACAGACCCAAGGTATAGTCTGTCCCGGTGAAGTTGCTGTAACCATTCATCGCCGGCGCCGCCACTCTTGATCCCCAGAATACCACATAGGAGATCGGAGTGGCCACCAATATATTTCGTTCCAGAGTGCATGACGATATCCGCGCCGTGGAGGAATGCGTCTTGTAGTGGAGGAGGAGCAAACGTCGAGTCCACGCTGAGGTAAGCACCTCTGGAATGGGCTCGATCTGCATAGTACTGAATATCAAAGGCTTTCCCTGTCGGATTCACGGGCGTCTCGAGATGAATTAGGTCACCGGGACCGAATTGTTCGACAGCACAGTCGAGTGAGAGCACCTCAGTGCCAGAGGAGCGGGCAAAGAGCTCAAGGGTTCCATGGCATCCGTGGTATCCCGCGCCGATAGAGACTTTCTTCGGTCTCAGCATGATTAACAAAGCATGGAATGCTGCAAGACCAGAAGAGTAGGCGATACAGGGTTGGCCTAGAATCGACGATAAAACCGCTTCGAGGCGCGACAACCCTGGCGTGGATTGTCTTGAATAGCAGTGCTCTCCAATATCAAGAACCGGATATGAAGGTCTCTCGTGGTGTTCTCGCATACGGTCCGCAGCTCGTGGGTAGCGGAAGGTTGCGGCAACGTGAATTGGCGGTGCCACATCGTCGACATTGTTGAGGACATCATCAGCGTGTATTGCTTGTGTGGCAGTTGAGAGGTTGGGTAAAGCCTTTGCTAAGTTGACTTTGAACCGTTGCTCTGCCTGGTCCATTGTCCCGCTTCTTCTATTTGGTAAGACAATTCACAAAGCTTAAAAGGTGTTCCTAGGTTGTCTCTCTGGAAAGCTCGAATACTGCTTATTGACGAGCCTTCATGGAAAACATAGCACAGTTAGACAACTCAACAACATATGCTACTTATCCATGTTTCTCTTCCTCGGTGTTTGGCCCATAGTTTTGCATTTGTCCCCGATACATCGGTCAATCGAGCTTCCGGCGGGGAGAGTACGATTCCGACCGGCCACGTGACCGGACCTCCGCCCCGATCTACTATCACTAGCCGAGGAGTGTTTGTGATTTAGCGGCGGAAAGATCCGAGGAGAGGTAAAAGAGGTAATAAATTGAATTTATATTTGATAATCTATAACTTCTAACATGCGGCTTCATATTCTCCGTCGCTAGGATATGGACACCAGCGAGCTAGTTCTAGAGGTTATGCCGCCAACATCATATGGTGTCAAGATGTGGGAAGCGAGGTTTACACTGCCCATAGCTGCAGTGATCTAGTGGAAGGTGCCCTTCAACCCTCAAATAGGAAATGAGTCGACTTATACTGCGACAGTGAAAATGCAGAGTTTTTGCTATTGGTAAGAGCGGTGGGGAGCGATTTCGGCAGCATGACGAGAAGAACGAAAAATCTCGAAATTCAAATGTCGGTTTGGTGATCTTCGAAGACATACACATCCAGAAGGAGAAGACAGTGTGTTATGCTGTTATGCAATTAGCATAAAGCAATAGCTATTTAGGGTCAGCACAAGAGAACACTTCTAACCTCACCTATTCTAGGCAAGTTAAGATGTTGAATTACTACTTTTAGTATGCTTTACTCAAGTAATGATCTTTATGTTTACGGCCTTAAAAACCCATCAGGCTAGTTGACCTGTGATATCAGTGGAAAGACAAAAGGGTACATATATATATACCTTAGTAACTTGGATGGTAGCATTATCTATATCTATCTTAACATAATAGTGCAAAAATCTTCCAAGTTTATTAATTATTGTAAGACAAGTCACGCAGGCTGATACTTGTTTTGCTATGATTGGGGGACGGGCTGCTAAGTGACGACAGTAGACGGCAAGTCAGCCCCGGTTCTTTAACGCTCGAGTGGATCAGCGAAAACAAGACTGAGGACCGGCGATGGTTTCATACGAGGCCACTGAGAGTCATAGTGACAGATTAACCCTTATTGATATTCGGGTCTTGGAAAAACGAGAAGTCTAGAATTGCGGAGGAACTGTCCCGAGGTCACCGACCATTCTTTACATGGACCCTTTCACGTTACGTTCGACGGTTAGGCCACAAATCTTGTTATCCACTGTAGAACCAGTGTGACAATTAAAGAGTAACCTAATTTTCTCTGTTTTAGTCTTTACAAACCCAGACTCTGATTATTATAGCTCTTTTATTATTTTTATTCTAACCTCTGACTATGTCTGGTAGCCTTTCTAATACTTTTTAATTAACCTATAGATATCCTCATCCGGTAGTATTTGCAATGGTTGAGCAGTAGCAGCTAGTGGAATCTGCGTCTAGAAAGAGTATTAGCCTTTGTAAATAATTGCAATCTCCACGAAGTGTGCACCTGCACGTTGGATCTTTATTCTCTTTTATATATACATATTTTTTTTTAGCCATATGATAGGCGCATTAGGATGGAAGTTCCATGCTCGGCACACAAAAGACAGCTGACTCAGCGGAAGATTGCCCTGCAAACGCGCTAAAACGCGACTACTGAAGTACTCTCTTTCATTCTTCTCACTTATCAAGGTCCGGAGTTACACTTTCATCTACAGAGCCCGGCCAGAAATGACGTCGGATGCTATCCTCGATCTATGTGCGTATCATCGACGCGATTTTGACCTTGTCCTTGTACGGTCACGTCCTCATGAGACTCAAAGGGTTGGAAGGGGTCTTCAAATGGCTTTTGAAAGACCAGCTGCTTCCGGGCTCGGTCTCCTAGGCCAGCTGCCCCTCGAGCTGCTATGGATTGTTTTCCACAATCTGGACATACAATCTTACTTTCGGTTCCGTCACGTCAATCGGCGAGCCCGTGCTCTATCCACTGCAGTCCCGGAGTACCAGTCAGTTGCTAAGTATGGGTTGGAAGGTCTGCGGGGTATGCTGCGCGCTGGCCTGGCACAAACTTTCACAATCGGAGACCTATATGGCCGCCTGATCTTCGAGAAGTGTGAACTATGCGATGAATTTGGAGGATTTCTGTTTCTCCCGACTGTCACTCGCTGCTGCTTTAACTGCATCAAAACTTCACCGAATCTGCGTGTTATATGCACGCCCACTCTGTCTAGGTTTACAAAGATATCCACCAAACGACTACTCCGACTACTGGGACCAGAGTTACGTACTGTGCCTGGTCTGTATTCTATGGAAGAAAATCACCCCAGGCGCCCGAAAGGCTTGATGTCCGCAAGGCTAGCTACCGCGAGATTACAAGAGCTGGGTATACTTGACCAATACGCAGCCCAGGAGTTATTAGGGGGGAATGAGCAGGAAAATCAACGTTTCATGGCGTCTACAGCATTCCCGTGGTATGATCCGAGCAACAACAGGGTTGAGAATGGCTTGAGTTGCAAGGGATGCCAAGTCCGAGTGGAGCATCTCCATATTATTTGCGCTGATCGAGATCGTGTGTTTTCGAGGTCTGGTTACCTCTCCCACTTTCTGTCGTGTATAGAAGCTCGAGGTTTATGGAATCGAAGTAAAGGCGGAACGCGGCCTGTGAAGGAGCCTGAGTTCACCCGGCGCCGCGGTTATATCAGTAAACTAGATAATGACGGACGACCAAGATAAGCCCATCACATGATGAACGACGTTATACTGATTCCGGATCCGAAAGATATTTCTTCTCAGCCGTTGGGTAGTCTAAGTGGCCGAGCCGGGATTCGAGGTTCCGTTCCAGCATCCGCCTGAGCAGTCTGGTGTTCGCACGCGCTTACACTTGGCCGCCGTAGCCACCTCCTCGCGTCTTAACTCAATATGCCAGCCCACGAGAGATCCGACCTGGTGGTCGTTTTCGGTCTGGAAATAACAGTGACGAGTGGCTGCTTCAAAAGGAAGGAGGGTTACGTTTAACTTTATCTGCAAGATACATCAAGCAAAGCCACTTTCACAAATTTCCAATATAGACATGGCTACTCCTCGCGTTATCTCCATGGACTTCTCCACCGCAGGAAGAGACGCCTGCTACTTCCGCCTCTTTACTGATCGCAGCGTCAAATATATCATCACTCAGTCCGCCCCCTCGATGCCCATTCATTAATGGACATGCCGCTCCGTTTCCAGTATATCCTGCCTGCGCTATCGTACGCCGAGTTTCTTCTAGAAAGGGTAGAAGGCCGATGCGCTGTCATGGCTGGTCTGAAGGTTTGTCAGGGAACCCTACGACATCTTCATAATCTCGGGATTCTGCACGGAGATCCCAATCGTCACAACTTCATCGTTAGCTCGAGGAACGAGGCATTGCTGGTGAGTTTTGAAAAAGCTGTGGTGAATGCGGACGTCAGGTCGTTGAGTAATGAGACGGCGAGTCTAGGCGAGCAGTTGTCTGAGGAGATGGGTCGCGGTGAGGTTTTGATACCATTGAATAGTCATGTCATCTGTAGCGTTCGGATTGAGTTGACCTTTTCTCCGCTGCTCCACACAATCCCGGCTTGGGAACAGCTTAAGATAGATACTCTTTAGTCGTCTTTTGAGCTTCTGCCAGAGCCTCGTCAGCATTCAGTCAAATGGCTCAGGACGAAGATTGTACTCTGAGATATGTGTATGGAGAGGAGCCAAGTGCTGATCTGCAATCAAGCCTCAACACCATGATCACGTACTAAGTAAAAGGGTTTCGCCATGGAATGACAACTAGTTTAACATCTCATTATTCGTACGTCAATATTACATATATATATATAGTATCCCTTAAAGTGCCTGTGTTTAAGCAGCAGCCTGGCCAGAGCTTGATACCAGAAGGTACCAGAAGCCTTCGGCCGCCGATCTATTTGCTGCCGGGAGCTTTCTCTACAGTCTCCACAGTGGGATGATCAGCTTTGGCAAGTTGTTCAAGAACGTGGTCATCGACCGACTCGTGGAAGACATCAACCTTGGTAGTAGCGAACTTGCGAGCGCTGACGCCCTTCTCGAACAAAACACCCAACTCGGCAAAAGTACGGCCATTGGGCTCGGGAAGACGGAAGTAGGTGTAGATGATGCAAAGGAAGCAAATACCACCCTATGTAGCGTATTAGCTTGGAACTCGCAGAGATTATGTGCATGGTACTCACCCAGAAGAAGCCGGTGTAGTTGCTCCAGTTCCAGGCTGTAGGATTGAGCATGTACGGAGACAGAATGGCATTGACGATGCCGACAATTCCACTATAACCAGTTAGTCGCTTAGTTTCAACCCGCGCAATAAGAAGACTTACTAGAAAATGCGACCAAGAGCGACAGTCTTGATCTGAAGTCGACGCGAGGGCAACTCGCTGACAAGGGAATAGGCCACGGAACCAACAGTGAGCTGATAAACCACAGCCCATCCGATCATGAGACTTCCAGTAGCGAGAGCACCCTTGTCGCGATCTGCCTCGGGCACGAGACCAAGGAAGCCAAGAACGCACAGAACAGTGCACAGGCCGCACAACCCGTAGAGATATAGCGTGCGACGACCAATTCCGGCCGACATCAATCCCCAAGCACCAAACACACCGATCATGTTGATGGCGTACTGGCCGAGAGCAAACGAGTAGGCGTGCTTGGCGGACATACCGGCCTGCTCGAGGAAGTATGTAGAGTAGTTGGAGAACGAGTTGCCACTGAGGTTCTGCATAGCCCAGACCATGCAGACGATCTCAGTGCGTCGGAGGTTGACACCCTTCAGACAGTCGATATAGGAGCTTCCGTTGGTGAGCTTCTCCTCAAGGGCAGTCGTGTGAACCATCATAGCAACAGTCTCATCGGCATCGAACTCGGTCTCGCGGTTGAGACTCGTAAGTCGAAGAAGACTCTTCTTAGCATCCTCGACACGGCCCTTGCGAACAAGCCACCAAGGAGACTCGGGAGCAAGCCATAGACCGACAATCAAAGGCACAGGCCAGATCCATTGTAGTCCGTACGGAATTCGGTAAGCCCACTGATCAGTTCGCCCGATCATGGATCGCAAGATGCCAATGCCGATCTCCTGTCCGAGACCCCAGCAGAAGTTGACGTATGTGGTGAGATAACCTCGCAGCGCGATGGGGCAGACTTCGGAGGCGTAGGTGACGCAGATTGTCTGGAAGATACCCCATGGCAGACCACAGAGGATTTCGGCTGCGAGGAGCATCTGAACGTTTTGGGCGGTGAAGAAAAGAGTGATGCAGGCCGCGAGCCAAATGAGGCAGCCGATGATGGTGTATCTATAGCCGAATCGCTCCGAGAGCCAACCGTTGAGGATGAGACCGATGATTGAACCGACATTGGCACCCTGATTTGTTAGCTATTGCATCTTCCCAAGACTGGGTAGTTCATACGTTACTCAGACCTGCTTGCCAGGCTGCTGACACTTGATATGTTCCATCAGCCTGGAGCTGTCCATACTTCCTATTCCACTGAGGGAAAGCATCTGCGCCGCCAGCATTAGTCGAAACAACGCAAAGTCAATCCTACTAAACAAACTCACAGAAGTTGTTGACGAGCACAATATCGAATCCTTCCATGACAATGCAGGTGGAGATAAGAAGACTCCATCCAACAGCCTTGGGATACAGCTTGATGCCCTGCATGAGGGTCATCTTCTGCTCCTTTGCAGTAGCAGAACGAGCATGGTCGATAACGTCGGGATGCGTCTTGCTCGGGTCAGACATGGTAGCATCAGTGTGATGCGCCTCTGGAGCAGCCGAGACCTTTTCGTCCGACATTTTAGAAGTATCCAATGCCAAACGGCAGCTCTAAGATTAGGGAAGCAGAAGGATGGGAAGAAAGATGCGGGGAAGTCTGTGACCTGGGGAAGATGGAGATGCAGCGCCCCAATATTCTTATTTAATGCTGGGGAGAAAGAGGGGGAAAGGGAGAGGATCGGCCAAGTCCCCGGCCAAGAAGCTGCCTAGAGGAGGAAGTGCGGGACGATGTCCTGAAGAATACTAGCTTGCCCCATTTGGCTGAAGAAAAGATGGGGAGGCAGAATGGCAAATGTTGGCCTGTTTGGCTTGTGACTGGGGAGCCAAGACCTTTCAATCTTGGGAACCACAGTTCAATTGAGTGGAAACTTCTACTCCAATGTCTCTTTCAAGGATATCCCCAGTCCTGCATGGGTATCTGGCACGGCAGGCCGGCAAGTAACACGACAGAATCCTGGAGAAGCGTCTCCCACTCGCGTGAGCACATTTCCAAGGACCAGTTTCTCCGCATTTTCCACCAGCTAACCTGGGGGTGGAGTCCTCGGTTCCTCACCGACCAACGAAAAGCTACGTAAAACAATCTCCGTTTGTTAAAAGAAGTGGACCAAGAATGCTCTCGAACGAACCAACCTTCGGCCCATTTCCGCCCACACCAGCTAAACCACTCTTTCGCGCCCGTTGTCTTTTGGCGCTCCAAGTTGGATCTAGTAAAGCTTGTGAGGGAAATGTGTGGCTCGTGAGTAGAGAAAATACGACGGGGAGAAGCCCGTAGCTGAGAAGTCCGTGAAAAGGTCTAGATTTGGGGTATCACACCATCATCTGACGAAGCTAAGGCTAACGAATGGCAGCTCGTCAGAATTTTGTCTCAACGTCTGGTTAGTCTCTAAGGTTTACATATATATGATGGACATCACGGCCTCGTATAAGGTGTCCGGGGGGCCGCAGCTTGGACCTGCGCTGATAACTCGGACTCCACATAGCTGAATAGTGAACAGGGAAGAATTATGGTATCTTTGTAATGAGTCGCGTTATGAATTAATTCTTCAATCATTCTCAAATGGCAAGGAAGAATTCTGAAGCTGTAGAAGTTGATAGATTCTAACCGAGCGATCTACCCCCAGCTTAGGCGGTTCTCATGTATACAAAGGGAAATAACTGTAACACCCTTCCTGCCGCGGGGCGCGTGCTTCTCACTGGTGACAATCCTTTCTTATCTAGGCATGTCCCACAATCATTCCACGGGAAGCCACTGACTGGCCAATTCTTTGATCTGTTGCGGGAAGTGGTCATCCGCCACTTGGGCACTTTCTCTCCTCCCAAACCACTCGTAAAACGCCCGCAAGCTGGTCAATTCAGGATCTGCCAGGAGGTCCAAAGCGTATAAATCTTTGGCAAAATGTAACGTGGAGTACATAACGCAATCAGCAATGGTCGCCTGTCCACCGCTGCTGTCAAAACGAGGATCATTCTCGTAGTATCGCTCCAAGAGTTTGATATTCTTTTGACAGTACTCGAGAATCAGTTTAGCCGTGATGGGGTGTGTCTCCTCAAGCATAGTGAAAAGTGCTGTGCCCTTATGACAAGCAAAGCCGAACTGGCTTGTGATTTCATCCGCGAGTGACAGCATATCTCTAACCCGTGCTCTCTCTTGCGCTGTTCCTCCAAGCATGCTGCTGTTCGCAGTTTTGGCTAGTTCAATCTGCCAAGACTCCGTAGGGTTCTCGCAGATATCCTCGAAATACTCCAGGATGGCGATTGATTGCTTGATGAATGTCCCGTCTGGGAGTCGCAGAACGGGTACTGTTCCGCTTGGTTTCCCGGGCGCAGTCAGCTTCCCATCCATTTGCGACACAGTTACTTCTGTGAACTTGATGAGGGGTGATTTGAAGAGGCCCTTCTCAGCAAGATATATGAGAACGCGGCGGGGATAAAGTCCCCAGGAGAGTGAGAAGAGTTCCAAAGGAGTTTCCATTTTGAAGTGGCAGATTGAATGATGTAGACTGGCTTGATGATTGATTAAAGAGCTCATTGCTTGCAGTGCTGGACTCTTTTATACAGTGACTCGGCAAGTTTGCGATGAATCTGAAGTCTCCGATTGGTCGGAGCGTTCCCAGTCGGAAACTTTTGAGCATAAGTAACCGACACCGAGTGCCAATAGGAGCGAAATAACTAGACAAGAGCAACACACAGAGATGGTCGTCCTGAGCAGTCAGATAAGTTCAATTTGGAAGAAGAACCGATCTTCTGTATTTTGCATATTGAGGATGGAGAGAAGAATGGTTTCTTGGCCAGCTACAAAGGGACAGTCTTTGATCACTTTGCAGCTGAACGACGCCTTGGACTTTGCTAGACAGTCGCATCATTCCACTAGATAACTTCGATACTTTCTCTTGCGTTTTGTACATATCTGGTTGTAGTAACATTGCATGGTGGTATTTTAATAACCGTATCTACAATATGACAGGATAAGCTTTACACATTCAATTTTTAACTAGTCAGAAATAAGGTACAGCCGTAAACAAGAGTCATGCGAAGCTCAAGACCCAATCTATCCCCCGATGCCCACTTAGTTCTTGAAAATGCCGATGGGGAACTTTGTGCCCATCAACTTGTAAGCAGCAGGGTTGGGATGTAGACCATCCCCAGAATCGAACTGGGGAAGAAGGCTATCTCCCTTTCCAATCAGAGAGGCAAAGTCGACCGTATGATCGAACGTGTTATTGTTCAAAATCCATTCGTTAACCTCAACTCTCGTTATCTCCCTCTTGGGGTCGTAGTACTGGTTTCCGAGCATCTGAGTGATGGTCGCTCCAACAGTCGTCATTCCCTTCTTCTTGCTGTCCTTGACAATCTGAGAATACGCAGCGATAAGCCCGTCCTTGATCTTCTTCTGTGTGGCTTCGTCTGGGTTAGAAGGCCCAATGTCGTTGACACCTTCGAAGATCAAGACGAATTTGGCGCCAGGTTGTTCCAGGGCGTCGCGCTTGTATCGCTGGAGGAGAGGAGGACCGAGTCCGCCTTGGAGAATGGCATTTCCACCGGCTGCCATGTTGTTGACAGCTACGTTTGACAGACCCGAAGCTTGTAGATGGGCAGCCAGGGCATCGGACCAACTAGATCCAGTAAGTCGAGGTATACGCAAGTTTCTCGTTTCACTCACCGATCATTAGTGTCATCAGTACTTCCTCGTCCATCTGTAATGCTATCTCCCAGAAGGACGACCGAGAAGTGGCCTTTAGGGACCCAAGCATCCACACCGTTTGCAAAGTACCAATGCTTAGTGCTTCCCTCAGAGACAGAAGCGGCATTGATATGGTTGCCCTTTTGCATCCAGGAAGTAGTTCGACTACCAGGATGGCCAGTAATTTTGTTTCCCAGCTGGCCCTTTTCAGTATAAACCGAAAGTGCGAGGTTGGACAGAGGCTTCAGCTTGAAGTCGACAGGATCGGAGTAAATAATTTGTCCTGCTGGGACTGTAACAGATTTCTTGCCCTTGAATTTTAGCTGTTTTGTGGTTCTGGTGTCAATTTGTGCAACGCCGGCCTTTCCACCTGCTGGCAGAGCAATGGATGCCGCAGTAATTGGCAAGTTTGTCTGTCCGAAAATGTTGGAAAACCGAATACGGATCTTCTCGGCCCCGATGGACATGTGGAAGGTTTGCCGCAAGGTACTGTTTTCGAATTGAGTTGCAGCATCCACTCCACCCTGTATTGACTCTTCTATTAGTATCTCTCACTACGACATCTTGATCCATATTTGAGACAGTGACTTACAAAGGGAGCCGGGGCCAAGTTCGCAGGCTCTACCTCCTGTGGCATTGACGCCCACGAGCCTACCCAGTGACGTTTCTCATCTCCATTGGGCAACGCAGTACCCGAGAAGACCAAACAAGCTACAAGAAGAGCCTTAGTACTGATGCTGTTAAACATATTTTCAGTCAAGACCTGAGTGGTCTGTCAGAGATGAACGGGAGCTACGTACCAAAAGCGAAGCAACTGTGGATGGAAGACGATATTTAATGCAGCGTTGAAATGAGCTAAGGGGACGAGCACCCCATTAGCCTAAACTGGGGTCAATGAAGATCACTAGGTGGAACGACTTTTGCCGGCATGAGCCAGCGGTTGATTTATTCCAATTGATGGATGATGTGCCTCCGAAGTGCCGAATGGAGCTTGGCCTCAAACCCCTGTTCGGCATAAACACCCCGGGCTGTCTGGGGTATAACAAGAATCCAGAATTCTTTCAGCTATAGCCAACACTAATATTTCTACAAATCAATGAGTCACTGCTCATGGAATTAGATAAATTATAATAAGGGACAGTAGAGTCTAATTTCGTATTTTATATGCAAACCCCTAAAGACATACCTATTTATAGAGAAAAAGGTGCTTTATTCTGTATTCTTCCCAGTCCCGACGGCCATCCTCACCCTCCGCATTAACATTTCTTTTTTAATCTGCTCAAATCTATCCACAAGCATTAATGCATTAGTAATCAAGTTTCTTATTTGAATGGTGTTCTTTCGAATAAGTGATTCCAGAGTACGCATGTTCACAATTCTGATCATGGGCTTCGAGAGAGGTCACAGACTTCATAGCACCGTCTGCTGCTTGTTCAACAGAAACTCCAAGTCATATAATTCAATTATACGGCAGAAGAGAGAAACCTATCACACACGAGAGAGGAACCTGACACCAGATTAGTTACGTCATTACCCGTTGCTAAAGCACAACTGCTCCTCCATTCTGAACTTGAAGAAATTCCGGGACTTCTATTTCCTTTGACCCTTCACTCTGCGTACGCTCCTCTTCAAGCGCCCACTCGAGAGAACGCGGGAGATCAGTTGTTCGGGTTAAATAAAGGAGGACTCCCGAATATCTCAGTTCATTATTGTGGTTCATTATCCAGCTTTTCGTGCCCCCGACCTTCCGATAAAGTGCCACGCCCCCTCTGGCTCCCAGTGTAGTCTGGCCTGTAATCCCGTGGCTTTCCTTCAAACCATGTAGCAGCGTAAGCATTTTTGTTTTGGGCTCAGCCTTCAGGAATGCATCAAGTGGACCTTGATCGAGATACGTGCCGTGCGGTGAACTTAATATGGTCTCGTGTACTTCCTCGTTGTCCTCTGTTTGGTGAGACCAGACAAGAGCTGTGCAAAAGTTTAGAACGGTATGTCCTGGTAGGCGAAGAACAGTGATCCAGTCGGGCAGATACTCTGGATGAAGGTCCGGGGAGCGCCAAGTCTTGGCCGAAGCATCCATATCGTGGCTAAGGGCAATTGATTTGAAATGGTTCCATGGTCTTATAACAGCCGCTGCTTCCGGCGTCGCAATAACAGGTATGTTTCCGTCAAAGGTTCGGAGAGTAGGCTCGTGGACGTGATCCAAATAATGAAAAGCAAGCATGATAGCGTCGATGTTCCCATGATACGTCTCATTCTTCGGAGGAACCTGGGTTTGCGTTGCTGGGATGTGACAGGCGGCAGCGTCTTCGATTGCCTCAATAATGCATTCGACGCCCTGCGCATCGGATATGGCAGCGGTAGAACTCAGCGCAATGTTGAAGAACCATGCGGCAAGCAGAGAAGTATCGCCCTTTAGCCAGGGCTCGTATACGATATGGAAGAAAGCTTTTCGGCTTGCGGCTCGCTCAGCTTTTGGCCGGGGAAAAGACATCAACCAGCTGGCATCTCCATTGAGAAGCGTCAAAACCGGCCGAAGTGGTTTTTCGGGAGATGTTAAATACGCTTTGAATACTTCTTGACGTGATTGCGGCATGATGAAGGTTGGAATGCAGGTATGGGTCAGCAGGCTCGGACTGCCCTGCTTATGGTGGATGAGGTGCAATATATACTCATCAAATTCGCGCTACGTAAGCTTAGATTAGAGTTGTATCCACCCGCCAAACTCGGGCTATGTAAGAATACTTCAGGCTTCATTCATTGGTATCACCTTTGTGGATCAACTGGTTTCCAAGGTAATTTGTCAAGGATCCTACGACACTAAGAAATCCTTACGCCGATCCTGTCAGCACTAAGTGTTCCTATAAAAGACAAGATAGTGATAGTAGTTCCTTGATCCAATGAAATCATACTTTAAGCGAGGCTTGATATACGTGTACAGCCCACACTTTATACTCTAGGTTACCGTCCAAGAGAAATGCAACCATTGATCTACTCGTCCTTATGCAGTGGTTCTTTCTCCTAGTAATAGGTGCCGATGAACTGGTAAGTCACCCACGAAGCCTCATCGATTGCGGTTGTGAGGGAAGAGACCTGGACTTGCTAAATGTGAACTGAACTAGATCATCATTTCCACAGCCCGTATTCATTTACCTAAGCTTGCGTGATTGGCGCAAAGACTGGCCATTTCGTTTCTTCCTAGAGTCTCGAAATTGCGGTCCTACTTTTCGCCAAACATAAAACTGAAGGTAGAACTCCAGCGCACATTCTAGTAGTCCCCGAAGCTAAATCGACGAATGACTGGTACAGGCCTGATGGGGTCCGAAAATGCCGATGAATACATAATGAAGTCTTGAATCCGAGGTACTTGTAGAAGAACTCAGCCAGAAAGGTAACTTGGAACATAGAAGCAGTAGAAGCCAGTACCAGAGTAGCCCAGAAGTCTGGATTAGCTACATATCCAGACAAGAAATTGGTGGCAGTAGTCGAGGCGGCCTTATGGGTTTCTCACAAGCTGCGTCTGGCAGCATCTATGGCTTCATACTTGCCGACAGCGGTCGTATTATCTGAGGGTCTAACCCTACTTCCGAGACAGTCATACTACAGCCTCCACATAGAGGCTCGAGTCCCAAAAATTGATAAGAACTGAGGCTAAACAATTTGTCAAGTTCCCTCGACGCTGGGAGAAAGCCTTTGATAAGTCTATGTTCATCATAATCCGAGCTCGCTACTACCGCTCCTTGACTACAAGCGGTATATTTTTCAATTGGACCCTGAAACAATTCTCAATTTAACGTGACCGTGTCAACGTAACTGCATTCTATTGGCGACTATATCGACTCTTTAAGCTGCCTAGACATCCTAATATTCTCACTGACAATATGTGTCAAGTGAAATTGGTGTCCTATATTTGTCTCGTACATAGCAGTCTCTACTACCCCTCCACCTGGACATCATCTGCCTGGTCGCCCTTCTGCCCCTGAACCCTCTGAAAAGTTACTCTTTGACCCTCGCTAAGCACTTTGAAACCGTGGGCCTGGATCGCTTGGAAATGAACAAACAAATCGCCAGCACCATCCGTCTCTGGGGTAATGAACCCAAACCCCTTCTCCTCGTTGAACCATTTCACGACGCCACTCTCGCGTTCAGGCATGGTGATCGACCTAAGGAACTTTGCTTAGTGGGGCGATATAACAGGCACGCCCGATAAATGGCTTCCAGGATTGTGTGTACTGACGAAAAGCTGGTTGCTGTGTCTGTGTATTTTAGCGCTTGTGGAAAGCCGAGTTGAGATATGCACAACTGGGCTGAAGGAGACCCGCGGATCGGATATGATGATGGTGTTGGCCTCGATTTGTGTCTGATATTGCTCATGAAAGGATGACAGTTTTTTGACTCCTGAACAGATCTTTTAAAGAAAAGGTTGCGTGGAAGTTGACATAAGCAAGGAAGCAATGTCTTGCGTGATCAATGACGAATCTGAGACTTTATGTCGCGGTACACGGAACTAATGTACCACAAAATAGCGGTCAAGGACTTACAGTACATGCCCCTCAATGGTAGCAATGATCATTCAACTGGATCTTGTTTAGCAATACAAGATTTACAGACTTCGGCGTGATAAGATATACTAGCCTGCTTTCTAGCTTATGCCGGCCCGTAACGTACCTTGCAGCGGATGGATCTTGGACTGTTGGATGATCTTGCAAGACAAATATGCTGCTCATTTTTCCACACTGTGGTACAAAACCTTTGGTTTCGGTATGTTTCAGAGTTGGGGCAGTAAACAGACACACCGCCTGCACACCTGGTCACACTCGCAGAAGCTGGTCGAAATGGAACCAGCCAAAGGGATCAATCGTGGGACACTGAGCTCTGCTTCCTTGCGCCAAAGCCTCAGTCTCTACAAGACGCAATCAGGCCTGCGGCACTTGGTAAAGCAAATGATAGATTCGAATAAACTAAGCAAGCACAGTGTAGACAAAAGCTATTTTGATGGTTCAATCACTTTTCTATGTATTAGTTTGAGCTGCGAAGGAACATAAGCATAGTTCAGAACCAGACTTGGCAATTAGTAAATCCAATACGATAGACACCTTGATGACACCCTGATGAGGTGCATCTATGTTTGCGTGGTCGAATACGAGACGAGTTTATCTTCCGTACCCTTGTTGCAGTGTATGCCAATCCGTGTCTTGAACAGCGCCCATCTAATATGTGCCCATTCGGACTCCGGTCTCAACTTATGCAGGCTGCGACGCGTATGGCATGTTATTCACATCTCGTCCTCCAATCAGCTAAACGCAACAACGAGACGCCTCATGCAGTCCGCCGTGTTATGCATCTTTGTGTGGGGATCTAAGACTACTGAGCATTTAATTACGAAATGGAAGAAGGGCGTCACGAAAGCGATGATTGGAAGCCGATATGGTCCTCAAAATTATTCATGGGCCCAAAGGTAACACTTATCAACGAGATGTTTTGAAAGTCAACCGGGAGGAGATAGTAACTATATGCAACCATTGGAGAAATAGGTATGTTCAAGGTACAGAGCCATACCCGTATGAGATATACGAAGGCTTATCGCATATCCCGAGGAGGTTTGTCGCAACCGGACGATGTTCATTACTAGAAGTGGACACCTGGAGTTGAGTTACACATGTTTCTCCTGGTGTAGTTACTTGACATTGACATAATGCAAGAGCCTTTCGAGACCAATCCCTGGTCAACTAATCCTTCATCGTATCTGCCTCTTCGCTATGTTTGCGGTACATAGATTATGGTGTCAATTGGAAAAGAACATAAACTAGTCCCTAGATGCAATTACCTAGACTCAAGGCTTCACCTGTCCTCGTCATCCTCCGCAATCCAATAAGCTTGCACCTCAGCAATGCAAGTCCGCGCCCCAGGCGTCACAGCGATAGGAAACCCTCCATAATCAGGATCGTCATTGGGCATCATCATAAACTCGCCATGCCTAGTCTCATCCCCATTCAAGATCCGAAGAGTCTTCAGGTTTCCATTTTCATCGACCTCCTTCTCTCGACCCCACAGAATACCACCAAAAGTCGCCTCTTTGCGAGCTCCCTTGAACCGCGCGTGAAAACCCCGTCCCACGAGCAGGAATTTGGAATTGCCGAGATGGATGATCATTCCGCCGCCTGGACCGGCCTTGCCAAAGACAAAGCAACGCTCAACGATGACTTTGATGTCGCCAAATACGCGTGTCCATTGTTCGGGCTTCTTTTCGCTTGGCTCTTCGTCGAAGTAGAAGCCGAAGCGGTCCTCTGGTGCGGCATCTAGAAGATATTGCTTTGTCTGGTTGAGGAGTTTGAATTCACGACCGATGATGTCGGAACCCGTGTCAATGCCAAACGGACTGGCACCTAGAGCACCATATGTAGCGTATGCCAACCACACACGCCGAGCCCCATGCTCATCGCGTCGCTGTTCCGGGATGAACAGAGTGTTTCCTTGTTCCGTGTAGTTTCGGCAAACAGTCTCGTAGTCGTGAAAGTACAAGTCTGGTGCTAGAAAATCCAGAGAGGGAGTGTTGAATCGCCAGATGTCCAAGACATGAGGACAAGGACCTCCAGATGGGTAAACACCAGGTTTATCGCCTCCGCCAACCACAACAGGAGCACCCCCTCCAAAATCCAACTCGGATTGCCCTTCAACGTTGAGCCATGTGTTTGTGTACAGGGGAATAGGATACTCCTTCTTTCCAGCTGCCGCGACTCGTCCCACGTAGGAAGAGATGAGATGCGCCATAAAGGCTTCATCAGCTGCAGTTCCAGCACCAAAGACAGACTCCCATGAATGCGTACCAGAAGAGGGCACATCCGGAACACGCTTCTTAAATCTGGAGTGTGTGTCGACTTCGCTGAGATGTTGAAGAAGTTCGCTTGGGATGGGTTCAGCAAACGCCCTGTCAGCCCTACGCGATCGATCGCGAGAGTCGCCGAGAACTCCAGTCTCGTTCTGGACTTGCACCATAAGCACACTTTGGTGTTGGGAGTCAACCTCAGCGAGATGTCGCATGAGGGCGGAGAATGCGCGCGAATCAGCTTCGCAGGCTGCGTCGGATAGAGGGGTGATCATCTCAAGCGTCCTTTTCACACCCCCAGCCTCGAGGACTTGGACACGAGGAAACCTCTTGAAATCTTGCTTGACCCAATTGGGAGCGTATGTAGAGAGGCCGTTTTTGTATGTGCCGAACCAGAGAAGCACGAGGTGCATGTCATGCTCCCTTGTGCCTTCAAGCACGCGGTCAAGCTCGCTAAAATCGAAACGGCCCTCTTTTGGCTCAATCATCTCCCATGTTACTGAACCGAGCAAAGTGTTGACATGGTCTGCTTTCATCGCTGGCCAAACTTCGCTCATGAACTTTGCAGAGCTGAGAGACGAGTTGTGAAGTTCACCAGGGAGCATAAGGAACGGCTTGCCCTTGACGATGAGCTGGACTGAGCCCTTGTCTGGGCGACGAAGGTGAGGGTGTGCATTTTGGGCTTGCGTCGTTGGGACTTGTGTGATAGCCATGATGTTAGAGATATGAACAGGAACAGAGACAATGGTATTGAGTGAAGTTCGATGGCCTTGAGAGAAATAAGGCCGGTTTAAAATAACCTTTGTATTTCTGAAGCGGAGGCAGATGGAGTATCGTGCTGATCAGGTATTGAAGTGCGGATAAATATGCTCAATGTCATCAGGAGCGGGCCTGTGCATCATACTAAGCAGCTGCTGCTATGTAAGTGGTGCTACATGGACACACTCATTACAAGGTTCATCGGACTAACTTCGCATTTACTTTGGTAGAACGTGTGAAGCTAAAGATGCCGGCTAATTTCATCGGAAAGTCAATTGATTTTGCGCAATAATAACCGTTTTTGTTCTTACTATCAGATGACTTCTGCTTGTATTTCCATTCTCAATGGCGGACCGTCAAGAACCCCAATTCCCTGCCAACAATCCAGATCATCTAGCTTCCGAAGTAATCGCTCTAGCTTAAGCCTCGCATCACCAATTTCCCCCTCACTTACCCCATTCCCCAGCTGCGTCTGTTCGAGATACGCTGCCCCAATGTCCCGAATCTTGGGGACAAGGCTACTACCATTGGCGTCAAAGACCGCTCGTGGAAGGTGATGTAGGATTTCTAACAGGTCGTCTACTATTTTTTGGTGCTCTTGCGCGCTCGTTGTTATTGGGCCGAACTTTTGGAGAATGTTTGAGCGGATGTTGAGGCTTGTTACGAACAAATTGGCGATCTGGACGTCGTGCCCTTCTGTGACGCTGGCGGGACGAGATAAACCGCCGCGCCATCGTAGCTCGGGCGGGAGGTTATCGAGAACGTGTTGCACGCTGATCAAGTATCTCCCGATGGTGGTTTGTGGATCAGCATCTCTGGGGACTTGCTGCACATCCTGCCAGATGAGAAACAAGTCGCTCAGCGAGTTAAGCCCGGGGACATAGGTTGTACCGTCCCCATGCCAAGCCGGTTCGTGACAGTCGGACGCTGGAGGCTCTATCTGGTCATCTGATAAGGGTAAAGGCTTTGGAAAGTTCTGGATTCGATCTTGACTGAGAAGACTGATTGGAAGTCTGCCGAAGATGTCCGCACTGCTGAACACCGCAAGTCAGGTTAGCCATGACCAATACATCTCTAGTATAGCCCCAACATACCATGCACTAGCAAATAGAAGCCAAATAAGCCTCCTCAGAAGCTGCTGCTCAGCCTCATCATGCTCGTGTATCCGATAATACGCCAGGTACCGGGCCCCCGCCGCCGCCTCGCTCAACGCATGATAGGCGCGCATACTGCCCACGCCCGACTTCGCAGTAGCGCTCATGGCAGTGCCCACATTGTACAAGGCGATGCACCTGTCAATACTAAACGGGTCTTGAGCAAAGTGGCTCTTGAGCAATCCATAGGTGTCCAAGAACTCAACGCAGTAGTCTACTGTGACAGGGCCGTAGTCGCTCCGGGGTAGCGTGGCCTTGGTTGCTGCGCATACACTGATGACGAGCCCACAGAACTCAGCGTTGGCATCGGCTTCACCTTGACCAAGGCGGCGGAGGAACCGGCGGCGGAGTAAGATCGGAGCCAAGGGGCGGATCACGCTGAACCAGTCCCCAAGGAGACGAGTGACGGTGGACTCTGGGGCAAATGCGGAGAGCCAACGGCTGCCGGGTCCAGGGCAGGCTTCAGGTGTCGGATTCGCCACGCAAATTGAAGACTGCGGGCTTTGGAGCGACGCGCTTGAACGATGGGCCTCGTTGTTTCCGGCTGGTGATACTGGGTTGGTGGCGGGTGAGGGAACCGCTGGGGACCCTGCAACTGCTTTCTTGGCTTTCTGTACATGTCTGTTCTTTGTGTCAGCGTCCCAAATTGTGAGTCTGACGGGTAGAGAATAATTGACTTGTTCGGCGGTCCCCGTTTCCTCCTTGGTCGTTCATGCGTACATTCCACGTCTAGGAATTCGCAACCCCGACATCGTTGCTGGTGGGGATCGTAAGCGCACTGTTTTGACACTATTAGTGCTGTTTCCAGTGGCGGGCGCTGAGGTCACGTACCCGGATCTTTCTTGCTCGGCAGATGTCGCATGCCGTCTGGTTGCGGGCCTTCTGCGAGGCATTGACTACCAAGGACTCGGTGAAAACAGAAGCATCGATGTGGGCAGTTGTTTCGGTCATAACTTTGACGGATTTGTTACGGAAAATTGGGTGTATCGCCGGCGTATGTCGTGAGGCGACCAGCATCAAGTTGACCCGAGGAGAATGTTCGGATCACCTCATCCTTGTAGAGCCTGGATCACTTCGCCGAAATGTCGGATATTCCTCCACAGTCTTACCTAAACAAGAATGACCCAGGCCCGGGCATCGGAAGTGGACCGTTCCCCCAAAAGCTTAACCTGTTGTGAGACTAGTCTCATATTGTCAACCTTGTCTTCCCCGTGGGGTTCTATCCTTAGGATCATGATGCTACCGTCACAAGACTCATGGCCCAGACCTTGACTCAATCTGCGGCTGTCAATAGTTATCTCTATTTGGTCCCTGCTGCAGGCGCCAGAGGCATCGTTTGGGTATATAAGACCTCGAGGGGGAAACCAGGTCATCTCCATTGATCGGCATCGACTTCATCTTCCATTCTCAACTCCCATCCACGCTTCCAATACCGCCCACAATGGCTTTGAAGGAGACTCAAGTCGACATCGTCGAGGGGAATCACATTCCTCAAGGCTCGACGGTGCCATTTTGGAAGCAGACCCAATTACGAAAGCTATACCTGATTATGGTATTCCTGTTCATGGGCTCAACAACACTCGGCTATGATTCTAGCTTACTAAATGGCTTGCAAACAATGGGCTCATGGCAGACGTGTCAGTACACCCATGAGACTGCGCTCTTTACCTACGACTAACTCTGGAAACACAGTCTTCGACCACCCTGAAGGAAGTCGTCTCGGTATCTTTGGCGCCATCCCGGGGTTTGGAGGTCTCTTCGTTCTCCTCTTCGCCCCCTACGTTGCCGACGGGTTCGGTCGAAAGAAGGGCACAGCTATCGGGTGTTTCGTCATCATCATCGGTGCCCTGATGCAGTGTTTCCCCCAAAAAGGCCATGGAGCACGACGAGACGCCATATACCTCGCCGGTCGATTCGTCATGGGCTGCGGATCGAACATCTCCAACGCCACCTGCCCACTGCTCATCACCGAAATCTCCCACCCGCGACATCGAGGCAAAATCACGACTGTCTACAATACGCTTTGGTATCTCGGGAGTATCATTGCAGCTTGGGTGTGCTTTGGGACTTTGAGGAACCAGACTGGCACCATTCAATGGGTTCTCCCAACTGGACTGCAGTGCCTCATGCCTGGCATCCAGCTTCTGGCTATCTTCATTGTCCCCGAGAGTCCCCGGTGGCTTATCAGTAAGGGCCGTGAAGAGGAGGCTCGCAAGATCCTGGTCAAGTACCACGGCAACGGAGACGAGAACGACGAATTTGTCAGGTGGGAGTTTACGGAGATCGCCAACACCATCAGACTCGAGCGAGAGACAGCCAACAATGGATGGGCAGAGCTTTGGCGCACCCCTGGAAACCGAAAGCGATGCGGATTGATCATTGCCACCGCTATCTTTTCGCAGTGCAGTGGGAACGGTCTGGTCTCATACTATGTAAGTCACGGTTCCTGTGCTTGGACGGGAAACATGAGCAGTCACTAACTGGACCACAGCTCGCTGCCATCCTACGAACCATCGGTATCACTGAGTACGTCACCAAATGGAACATTACAGAGATATGTACTGACATGACGCAGCGCCGTTACTCAAGCATACATCAACGGAGGACTTACCATCTGGTGCTGGCTCGTGTCCCTGTTCGCCGCCTTCTTTGTCGACCGCGTGGGACGACGAGTTCTTTTCCTCTTTGCCGGCGTGGGCATGTTGATCTCCTTCACCATCTGGACGGCCTGTAGCGCCGTGTATGCAAAGACCGAGTCTTCGTCCGCCGGTATTGCAGTCGTGGCCATGATCTTCCTGTTTTACGGCGTCGCAGGTGCTGCCTGGCCGGGTCTGACTGTCTCCTACACCGTTGAGATCCTGCCTTACAACATCCGGGCCAAGGGCCTCACCCTTTGCTTCTGCTTCACAGCTCTCTCGGGAGTATTCAACCAGTGGGTCAACCCGCTTGGTCTGCAACAGCTTGCGTGGAAATTCTACTTTGTCTACATTGCCATGTAAGTCAAGAATAAACCTTAACAGGGTTCTATCAGCTAACATGGTCTCACAGTCTGGTCATTGAATGTCTCGTCATCTACTTCTTCTTCGTCGAGACTAAAGGCCCTACACTGGAGGAGATTGCCGTCTTGTTCGATGGTGAGAACTCCGCTGCTGGTATTGCCAGGAATCAAGCACAGATGAAGAGTGCGGTAGCCGAAGTCGAACATGCTTAGTGGCTTGGCAAAGTTATGTTGTCCCGGTTCAGTCAAAGCTGTCGGCTGTTGGAAGGAATATGAATTTCGTGTTTACAATTAGTAATACAAGACTTTATTGTGTTTATGATCAAGCCACCACGTAGCTAGTATGACACCGTGGGTCTGACAAATGGATTTGAGTTGTCGCTTACGAGTCCGCCAGCGATCACCCGCTATCATCCCGTTCCAAGCCAAGGCATGGCGAGCGGTGAATCTTATGTCCATGGGAACATCTCCCTTTCAATGTACAACTAGCTCGTCAATGCGCTGCATTTGATTGACGGCTCGCGCGGCGGCTAAGGCAAAAGGTTAGGGTTAGGTCCTCGTCCGAGCATTCCTGTCAGATACCTACTAATACAACCTCGCTTTTTTGAGTGTCTCCGTGCCGAGGGCGAGTCTGCAGAATTGCAACTTAACATTTCTGCGGGCAAGTGTTGAAGCAACACATAATTGGTCCTTAGGCCGCTAATGCTGCACCGGCCGGTGGATTTCACCTCCGTCCAGCTGCGCGCTGACATTGTCATCATGTAATCATTGAGCATGAAGCAACTTGATTGGCTTTCAATATGGACATATCCACAAAGCTTACTTTGTAGCAAGAATGATTCCAAGTCGTCTTTAAGTCCGCTCGCTTTCGCGCAGTTGAACTTATGTCGACTTACTTCTTTGAGGGTAACGCGGCGGAGAATCAGATTCAACCCAACGACTTAATGGGTCATGAGTATATTTATATGCCTTACTTTGCCTCGATTCTATCCGTCACATACCACGATAAGATAACAGCAATATTACAACACTACATCTGAAAAAGAAAATCACACTTGCATCATGACCTCTCACGCCCTTCCAGCTACAATGAAGGCTGTCCTCCAACCCGACAAACACTCCCACAGCCTCATATTGTCTGAGCATCCTCTCCCCATCCCCTGCCATCCGCAAGACGTCCTTGTCAAAGTTCATGCGACCTCACCCTGCAAAGGCGAGCTGGACTGGGCTGTCTGGGCGCCCGACTTCATCGGCGACAAGATCCCAATCCCAGGCCAAGACCTTGCAGGAACTGTTGTTTCGGCTCCCGAAAACAGCGGCTTCGTTCCCGGCGACCAAGTCTACGCGCGTATTCAAGCAGACCGCCCTGGCGCTGCGGCCGAGTACGTTCTGGCGCGCGTGTCTGAGCTTGCTATCAGACCCAAGAATTTGACCTGGGCCGAAACGGCGGCGAGCCCTATCAGTGCACTCACCGCGTACCAGGCGCTGTTCACAAAGGGCATACTCGATCCAGCGGCACTTACGGGCGATGCCACTGCACGAGATAATAACGCTAAAGCTCGTGTTCTGATCAATGGTGCAGCTGGGGGAGTGGGGAGCTGGGCCGTCCAGCTCGCTCGCGTTGCTGGTGTAGCTACTCTTGCAGCAGTTGTTGGCACGCGCAACGTTGACTTTGTTCGACAACTGGGCGCCACGGATACAATCGACTACACTCAACAAAGCATACGTGAATGGGTCGCTGAGGATTCATCAGCTCGACAGTTCGATCTTGTCATCGATTGCATCGGAGGTCCTTCCCTTGCACAGACGTGGTACGCAGTCCGAGAAGGTGGAAGTCTGGTGAGCGTCTGTGCTGTGCCTGAGCAGAGTCGCCCAGAAGATGTGAAAAGGGACATCACAAGTTTTTGGTTCGTCGTCGACCCAATCGGTAAGGACCTTGATCTCATCACCAAACTTGTCGAGGCTGGTCGTGTAAGACCCCACGTCGACAGCGTGGTCGGCTTAGACATGTTCGCCGAGGCTTGGGACAAGGTTGAGAGCGGTCGCACCAAGGGAAAGGTTGTTGTCAAGATACTAGACGAGGCACGATGTGCAGCTTCCGTCACGGTCTCAGGGCTACTTTGTTAAGTGTCATTTAACTATGTACATTGATAGCTATGGAGAGAACTCAACTCAAGTCTTTCTTACCTCAGGCGCCAGAATGCTTCACCCAGTAAGCTTGAGGGTTACACCAGCCCTTGAGTCCCACCTCTCCCCAGTCCATTCCAATTCCGCTCTGCTTGTGTCCACCAAAGGGTACATTGGGTGCAACTTCGAAGTGCGTATTGACCCAAATGCTCCCAGCTTCCAGCTGCTCAGCCATACGTCGCGCACGAGGCACGTCCTTGCTCCAGACGGAGGCGCCGAGACCCAAGTCGGACGCGTTAGCCCGCGCGATAACTTCATCTTCAGAGGACCACTTCAGAAGAGGTACAATGGGCCCAAATGGCTCGGTTTGGACGATTTCCGAATCTTCAGATGGATTGTCGATAACAACCGGCGGCATGTAGTATCCCTTCTCTGACTTCGTCTCTGCGGTATTGCCATACGCCCGTTTCCAGCCTTGCTTGTCGATCTTTCCATACAATCTCTGCAGCTTGTCAAATTGCATTTTGTTCTGAATGGGTCCGAAGAAGGCTTCGGCAACGGAGAAATCTCCAGTCTTCATGTTGCCCAAGAATTCAGTCACGGCCGATAGGAATTTGTCGTAAATGCTTTCATGCACGTAAATACGCTTGATGTTCATGCAGATCTGTCCGCTATGGACGAAGGCAAGGAACGCAACCTAGAAGAGCCGAAAGCAATGAGTTATTGGAAGTTCCCCTCATCAACGGCGCCATCTAGCAGAGTAAGGGGATAGACTCATCATACCTTCCCAGCCACAGTGGCAATATCGACATCTTCGCAGACAATTGCAGCATCATTACCACCCAACTCCAACGTGACACGCTTCAACGTATCAGCGCATGCTGCCATGATCTTCTTGCCCGTTGCGGTAGATCCAGTGAAGCTGATCTTGTTCACACCGGGATGCGCAGTCAGCATAGGTCCGAGGTCATCCCCGCCGCTGATGGCCTGGAAAACACCAGGAGGCAGAACCTTGGCTCCGATCTCAGCCAGCTTTAGTGCTGAGTAAGGAGCGTAGGGTGAAGGCTTCCAGATGAACGTGTTACCGGCGAGCATGGCAGGGAAGGCTTTGCCTATGCCAAGGATCATAGGAAAGTTCCATGGGACGATCCCAACCCCGACACCGAGGGGGACATACCGCACAATCGCCGTTCGCTTGTGATGTCAGCTCAGTTGAAGCTCACTTCCCGCTAACGTCGGACTTACATCATCATTGTCTTCAGGCTTCTCTTCCTTAAGTCGGAGTTTTGGAGTCCCCCGAACTTGTTCCATAACAAGGAACAACTCAAACGCCCCGGCCTGGGGTGGTTTGCCAGCCTCTCGGCCCAAAAGATCAATGAACTCCTGCTTGTGCGCTTCAATGGCGTCTGCAAACTTGACAAGATAACTTGCGCGCTCATCCTGTGATAGCTTACGCCAGGCGGGATAGGCTGCTCTAGCAGCACCCACAGCACGGTCGACATCCTCTTGGGTTGATACGGGCGACTCCCACAGTGGTTCTTCAGTACTAGGGCAAATGCCGTGTCGAGTCTCCGATGTTGCGCTCAAGTCATTGTTGATGACGTTTTGGAAGATCTGATAATGGGTATGAGAAAAGCTCGGCTGAGATGGGATGCAAACGTACCTTGAACTCAACCTTCTGGTTATTAGGTGATGTCATTTTGGCTGCTTCCAGTCAGAGGTTAAAGTGCGTTACAAGGAAATTACAGGATATGTATGATCATTTGTTAAGGTAAGGAACCAGTGGCTTATTTATGGCCCTTTGATGTAGTATCGCATGTAGTCCATTCCCTGCAGGAAGGATGGCCATGCAATATGAAAACAGGTCCATCACCAACTCCATAACGAATTTTATGTAACACAACTCAGCCAATGGTGTCTTTGCAACCCATGTAGAATAATAAGCATGCGACGTTTATTGCAGGTTAAATAGGAAATCGGCCTAGGGCTGACGAGATGCAGATCCCACGAAACGAACCAGGAGAGTTTTGGGTCCCAGGGTCGGATTCCACGGGAAATTATCCGACGATTGGACGACTGATGAAGTAAATTGGTCCGACTGCATAATCTCAGTGTTTTCCAGCTGCCTCACTGCGTTCATTCTGACTGGACCGGGTATAAATGTTTTGACTCTGTGTCGGTGCTTTCGACTTACACCAATTAAATGCTTTCTTTTCTGTCAGCATAACAACCGCCACTCACAATGCTCATGCACAACATAAGCTTATTTTCCCTCGCCCAGCATGTTCATTCGCTAATGGGACGGGATCAACTTAATTTGAAAATTATCTTAGAATCCGGATGGACTCTCAGTCATATTCTTATCTCAGCTGTTGTTAACGCTCCTAATATGCTCTGAGGTCGCATCGCTGTTTTGTGTGAGTAATTAAAAGTGCCCATTCGGTAGCACAAGGTCTAAACCGGCAGTTGGAAATCGATGTTTTTGTTTCTTACGATGACTTGAAGGAGACTTGTTGTATAGAGATCAATTTACAGTTCAAGCAGTAGTGCGTATATTACACTGGAATAACTGTAGGTTCCTTCACCTCATTTCAAAAGGGTAACTACTCAGCCTCAGTTTCCAACGCGAACTGCGCCACGCTCTTGACGCGTTGCTGCACGTGCCACTCATATAACGTCAGCGTGCGTCATCCAAGACGTGAGCTCATTTCTTTTAACCCTCAATCCCAGATCAACAGCCAGATACTCCCACACACACTGGAAATAAACCACAGCGACCGCTAGCATGTCTTCTACTCAACCTGCATCACAAGAACTATCCGAGATGAGAGCTTCTCAACCTCTGGAGACCGATCAGCCTAAAGCTCAGCACTCAATGGGTAAGATACTACAATGGATAGTCTGCAGCGACGTCGCGTCCATAGGACCCTGCACTGATATTTGACAGATCCCCAGAAGGCCCCTGAGACCCAGGAGCCTTCCCTAGAGCTTCGCGGAGGTGGTGCCTGTGACGGCAGGCTTTGCGGCATCATTCCGTGCCCAATCCCTATCAATTGTTGGATTATTCCTTGCCCTTGCTGTTAGACAACTGTTGGATGGTACGGCTGAGAGCTTTTCTCGCGCGATTTAACTTGCCATACCTGGAGTCACTGGGTGCACCGCTGTGCTGATGTCTGTTATTTTATAAGCTTGGGGTAAATAAAGCTAATCTGGAATTCTTCCGACCGATGTGTAATTGTGCCCGTGTCATCACTATTTCCATCACCCCGAGACTATCATCCGTTGTACTTTACTAATTTGGGCATTGGCAATTTCTAAGGTTCCAAATTGGGAGGGATACGTTGGCCAGCCGATTGCTACGTTTCATCTAATTAAAACCTGTAACATAATACAATCATAATGTATACTTTGACTTATCTATGCCTACATCGCGCGTCGGTTACCCAGTTTTCTTGTCCCACACTTGAGACATCCAAATATGCCATGCCCATAAGGTCCAAGTCAAGACGCAGCTTATCTAGATCGGCTGCCCAGATGATATCAAACCACGCCATTGACCGAAGAGTTTCAAGCACGTCGTCCCATCTCATGTCCTGTGCCAGCATGATGCGGCGAAGATGAGCCATCAACCAGTACCTGTCCCGTCCCTCTTCGACTAAAGTTCCGACGACTAGTACAAACAGTTCAACATGCTCGAGGCCCGTCCAATTCAATCTTTGCGGGTCGTAGATTCTCGATATCCTCCCTTGGTAATGAGAAACTATCACATTTAGAACCATGCTTCCAGCCAGAAACATTACAGGGCCTGAAAGATATGCGAGTACTGCCAAGCGGACTATTTCGTGTGTTGCCAAATAAGGTGCCGAAGAGTCCTCTCGTGATCCAAGACTATCATACCGGGCTAGTGTCAGGGTTCTGTGTACTGTAGCCTGTAATGTTCCAAGCAAGACAGAATCGCGAGTAAGCTCAAATTCGGATTTTTCTGTGGCTAGATTTGACAGCTCGAAAAGCAAATCCAGAAGAATCGTAATATCTTTGTGGCCCTTTAACACGATGTCTGAGAGCCCATCCAAACCGTCGGATTGCGTGTACTGGGCCATAGGTCCGTCAGTTTGTCGTGGCGGGAAATAAGGAGTTTGGTCGAGGATCATGGAACCAACCAAGTCGGTCCTGTGGTTGTTAGTGAGAAATTGCGGAGGCTTCTGGACAAATCTTGTACCAAGTTGCTGTTACTTGCAGATACTGGGAACTGAGAGTGCTTATGCTACCTCGATATCGTATCATCGTTTGTAAGCCCAACATGTGCGTTTTCCACCGTGTCAAGTTGTCCGTAAATATCTTTATTGAGAGTCAGTCAGACAAGAAACAATACCAATCCAGAACTCACATCGTAGCACGCCAAGTTCACAATTACGCCGATGATGATCTCGTGAGCCATGAGCCCTGGCTCTCCAAGCTGGTTTCTCAACCCCTCAATAGATGCGTTATAATGTGACAATGTGTTGGCGTTGTCTTTGGACGGTCGTCCTCCAGTTCGCTCAGGATCTATCTCGAGCCGTGCTAGAACCAGGTGCATGGCACTATCGTCGACAAAGGCAAGAGCAAAACAAAGCTCGCGCATCATTCTACACACTGGTGCCTCCTCTGCTACACATACTACTGGACGTTAAGACTTGAATTCTCGCTTAGGGATAGTACGTCAACTGACAGAAATGGAGAATTTTGCTTGTGCGGGTGGACATAGGGTATGATGTAGGTCTTTGGTAAGGAGGTAAAGACGGTATTAGCGTGAGTATTGAAGAAAATGCTTCCCGTGACAGATAGCCAGGGCTTGAAGTTTCCGATGCGGCCAGTGCGGGCTTTTGTAAGACTTCTAGATGTTCTGGTGCAGACTCGGTGGGCCGGAAGGTCATTGGAATCTTCCGGTACGCACGACCGTACCTCCGAGCTGCACCGAACGGTTTCATCACATGGCTGCTGATTTTCTTCCTTGTTTTGCGATCTCTTATGTCCTGAGGCCGAGCAATGTTGATGAACATAAAGTCCATGGTGGGGGGGAAACCCATACTTTGGGACGTCGACATGTCAAAGATACGTTAGGGTCGCGTAAAGGGTAGAGTCATGGTTTGTAAGTTTTGCTTGTATAGTCATGAAGTAGGTTGCTCTTCGCCCCCAACTTAAATGCGCGACTCGAATTGCGCCGTCAGCACTAAGGCTGAAAGGAGGTGGCGACTGGTGCACCTCGCTAGCTAGGGTATGACAGCCATTCCTGTGGGATTCACTCGAGGTGACAGTCCTCCACACCGAGTATGTAATCTCAGTTGGTAACTCCTCCACTAACAGAAATATACTGGCCCGTGATCCACCGCGCTTTCTCAGATACCAGCAGAAGTACGGCATCAGCAATGTCCGCTGGAGTACCGGCCCTCTTAGCAGCTCGTGTAATATCAATTGTGGGCCGTTGGAATTCTTCAGCAGGGTTTGAGTCGGTCAGAACGGGACCAGGGGCGACTCCGTTGACGGTGATCCCCTTGCTGCGCCCCCACTGAGTTGGGTTAGTATTAGACATCTATCTCACTATAGCCAGAGGTTCGACCTACCTCCTTGGCCCAGGACCAAGTGAGGCTATCTAGAGCAGCCTTGGAGGCACCATAAACTGGAACAACAGCGTCCCCGAGCTTAGACGCAACCGAGCTAATGTTGACAATGCGACCGCCAGGCGCAATCAGGGGTACAACGGCTTGTGCCATAAAGACTGGGCCTTTGATATTGACATCGAGTACCTTGGCCAATTGCCCGGCATCGACCGCCAAAGTCTCGCCAAAAGCAGCCACTGCTGCGTTGTTGACTGGATGTATGTGAGCCAGCTTGGCCTTGTCTCAGCAATAGCCACAAACCTAGTATGTCCACATGATCAGTGTTGAATCCGCGTAAAGTCTCATCAACCAGATACTGGGCGCCCTCGGGGGTTTCGATGGAAGTTTGAACGACGATTGCTCTACCGCCATCTGCTTTGATGCGTCCGGCGGTTGCATGCGCGCGTTCGGTCACAGAGTCGCTCACGTAGTGGATGGTGACAGATGCTCCGTTTCGAGCCAGGGCTATGGCGATGCCTGCGCCGATACCATTCTCGCGGCCAGAGCCGGTGACTATGGCTATTTTGCCGGCAAGAGAGAGGGTGTCGACCGCCATGATCAGTAGTGGGGATTGAATTTGCGTAGAACTCGAGTAATCTGAGAATTACATAGTATATTCTTGCTGCCCATGGTCTTCTTATTTGTCTTCACCTCAGCCTTTTCAAAGCTCAATCTCCATAAGAAATGCAAAGACAAGTCTACCGAGCAAGCACCTGCAACCCCTTTAGGGAGTAGTGGCAGGAATAGTTTCCTATGTTAAGCATTTCTATATTTCCATACGCACGAGCTGATGATCATACCATTCAGCTCAAGTTTCCACGTAGCATTGGGTTACCGGAGAGTCAAGACTATTCCTGAATAGGAAGAAGGTACCCCTGCTTGTGCAGACATCCACTGACATTGGTGCAGTCGGTCCACCGCTCTGCTTACATGTCATCCCTGCTATTGTGTTACCAGCTGATTCTACGCCCTGCATTAAGCCGGCAAGGGCAAAAAGTTCATTCTATGTCGTCTACTTCATCCAGTGTAGCAAAGCATGTCCTTGGCCTGCTACTAACGTACTCGTAGTTCTGTTCTACCGCTGTCAACGCCACTGGCCAGCGTGTACGCTTCATTTTCTCGACCAGCTGATTTAGCTAGTTTCGCCACCTCCTTGTCCTTCATCCCCTCGCCACCCGCTGCTCGGATTATATCCTGTGTTTCGGGAGACACCATCTGGGAAACAGCCTGCCAAGCATTGCCCAACAGTGAAGATTCGGTGCGTTGCGCAAAAAGGAACATGGCGAGAGCAGTTATGAGAAAGTGGACAAGGATGATGGCTAAGACGACCAAAAACCCTGTCCACTTTTCGGGGATGAGCAGATCCTCGGCATTGATGCTCGTGACACTGTGGGTAGGATCGAAGTTGGGAAGCCAGTCGTAGTATATCATCTGGTAGAAGCGGAATACAAGTGCCTGTATTGCTCGCGCCGGATCGCCAGTCTCGTGGAGGATATTTTGGAACACAGCGGAATGCTCTGGATGGGCTGGCCAGATAATCTGTGTGAGGATATCGTTCGTCATAATCCTGCCTCCGAAGCTCCAGCTCCCCAATACGGAAGACTCTACAAGCGTAGACCAGAGCAGAAAGTAGCCATCCTGAACACGAGGGGCATTGCTCGGATCGACCCAAAAGTCCGGTCCCGAGTGGACTTGAAGGTCCATGATACCGCGTTCCCTCGTATTGTTGGGGTCAAGGCCGACGCCCAGCTGCTGAAGGATGCTGGTGCCACTCCCTTTGGCCGTCAGGCTTGACCACTCGGCTAGAGATTCTGGCTCGGAAGCAACAGCCCGTCCGGTCATGGTAACGTTGTACCGGTGAGGTAGGTTCTGGCTGATGTAACAGATGGTCGCATTGAACACTTCGGACCCATCGGCGCTGTAGGCTTTTGTCCAAGGTCCGTCTTGACGGAATTTCAACTCATTCAGCTCTTTCGGCATCTCGGGCGAAGTTAGCTTTCCAGTCTTCTTATTGATTGTAGGAACAATTCCATTCAAAGCTGAGCCTGAGCTGATGAGCATTACGGAATCGAAGCCGTATGCCCAGCCAGAGAGGGGATTTTTTGTCCCGTTTTGGATAGGCACAGGACCAGATTTGCCGCTGCACAGAGAAATTGGGAGTATGTCGGGATGAGAGGTGTTCCACTGGTCATGCATCCTGCAGAGCATGTTTTTCGGCGTGCTTTGAGCACTCCCAAGAAAGTCGGTCTGATTCTCAACGACGTAAGTAGCATTTAGATACAAGCCGCTGGTGACAGAACCCTCTCTCAATTCATACCCAATCGTGGCATTATCGAAGGTTGGCCCAAAACAAGCGGTTCGTTGGTTGATGACAACAGCGGGTCCGTCGTAGTACTCAAGAGTAATTCTGTCTTGGGCGTCGTCAAACGGAAGCATGGCCCGGTAAACATCACCAGTATCAACGGCATTATTGGTGCGAAGTTTTGCATCCGCCTGAGTCGGTCGTGTCTCGGCAAAGCGCCAATGAGCGAGTGGTCTGGACTTCCAATACGAGATGCCGTTGAAAGGGAAGATCTCCTCAGTGTCGAACCCCACGGCCTTGATGGTTGTAGCCAACGGAGCCGAGATTTGGTCCTGGCCAAAATCGAAGAGAAGGATGGTCGAGGTCAGAGTTGAGACTAGGGCAATAAGAAACCCGAATGTGAGGATGAGCAGGTATACCAGACCCGAGAGGCGACCTGCAACACAGTGTCGCCAAGCTGTAGGTATAAGACTTGATGGCCCAGCGCTAGAACTGGCGGCTCTCTGGATGGACAACATTGCTGTATCGGAGAATCGACTGCCGGAAGTCTCTAGAATGACCGCCGCCATGGCCGCAGCGGCAAGGCCAATCTGGAAACCCATCGAGACTCTGATTGCGGCGGAGCAGATGGTGACAAGTCGTGTAGACCAGTCACCAAAGACAATGTAGTCCCAAAACTGTGCTCGAGTATCGTGAGCTCTGGCCCTGTCCGCCCCTTGCCAGAGGAAGATCAGCAGTGCAACAGAGAGCAGGATGGCGCCTGTGCCGGCAGTAAGGACCAGTATCGAAGGGAGGCCTATTCTGCGCCACCACAGTCGAGTCTGTTGTTGCTGCGGTGGAACAATGAATGTGGCTACCGATCTTGTGGGCGTTTCGCCAATGCTCAAGCTCCACTGTCCTGGCTTTTCCTGATTCAGAGCTTGCCCCAGCTCTTTGTCGATACCTTCGTTGCCCGTATGTCCGGGGTTATCGATTGGGCCGACCGCGGCCTGCCCCCCGTGCTTTTGTGACGCCAGCATTTCTATGTTGCTGACTCGTTGATAGTCAGTCATTGGGACTGAGCTTACCGGCTCAAGATGAAAGTAACAGTTCTCGAGCTAGAGAAATTGGGAAATGGTCCAGAGGATGGGCTCAATCATTTAAACGCTGGGACTTTATACAAAGATTTCCCATAGTCATAGCGTCTTGGCATGCCTGCATTTGACATATCGGCATGGAAGGTGAATCCAATGATATAAAGAGACCTCCCTTCCAGTCAAATCTGCTGTATGATATGGGTATTCTCGTAGCAGGTAGGATTCGCTGGCGAGAACCAGGGTGTTGTTTCTAGTGGGATGCTCATTTCAAGACGAAGACTTTAATAGGCGGGTTCGCATTCTCGAGTCCAACCCTCGGTTCGAAACAGAGTGGAAACCTGGTCTGTTACCCTAGGGCTGTCCCTTACATTGGTACCGCGATAGGCAATCTATGTAGTTTAGACCCCTGTGGATACTCCTCGCTTCTGCCGTCGTTACCTCATCAAGTGCTCTTACCAATGGGTCCATCAGGAGGTTACTGAGTGGGATCAGGTAAACCGCCCGGGTAATGATTACGTCTCAAAGAAAGGAAACTTCGTCGTGTGTTAACCCTGATGAGGTATCTCACGGGACCTCTAGCGGATACCTACAAACAAGACGTGGAGGTAGTTTTATAGTTTAGTGTCGGGGTAAGAGTTGTGCGGGACAAAGACGGCCCAGAAAAGCAGCCACTCGCAAGCACCATTACGAAGTCAAACTTAATCAGAGTAATACCAAGTGTGACCAATGGGGTCATGTTACTTCGTCGGTCGTTTGCTTGACCCATAACCCCTGTAAAGGCTTTTGAGTTACACAAAAGGGCTGTAACTATGACGAGTCACGAGTGCACTTGGTGTCTGCTGGAACGAAGCTATTCCCACAAATGAAGGAGACGGGATACAGTTCTATAGAATTACAGGCGCTAATCTACAGGAATCGAATCGGGAGCTTCCTCTCCTAGCAATGGCCAAGGCTCTAAGCGTTGATGTGGTCGAATCCCTGCTGCATAGCCTTGAGATGGCTCCAATCGTGGCTGTCCAGCCCGAGAGCCCAAGCCCCGACACTCTTGATACCACGGGTGCTGGCCATGAGGGCAATCTTCTTGAAGATGAGATCAGGAGTATCCCACGACCAGAAGAGGCGCGCTTCAGCATCCCAGTACCATTGTCCTCCGTTCATCTCATCGGTGCGTCCCTCCTTAAGAGCCTTGTGGAACAAGGCAGTGATATCGACACCGTCACATTTGCCGTAGGCGGATTGGCAACCGGTTCCGCAGTGAACAGGAGTATCGCCGCTACAAAGTTTGTCAGTTCATGACCTCAAGATCCCGACGATAAGACTGTGTACTCACCAGTAACCAGATCCTGAGCAGCAGGATCCTGCAGGGCACTTGAAGAATGTGCCGGCACCGCAGGTAGCATCATTACTGGTCGTCAAGTTTGTGGGCGGTGGGTTGAAGTTGACGGCCTCAAAGGTCATGGAGCCAGACTTGCCAGTGTCGCTTCCGTCCTTTGGGTCCTCCATGAGCTCGGTGGGACAACCGATGGGGTGTTTGCAGGTGTAGCCCTTCTTTGTGGTGAACCACTTTGCGTAGAAGGGAATACCGAGGACCAGCTTGTAGGGAGGGAAGCCGAGTGAGAGGTACTTGTCAATGGCATGCGAGGCGCCGTGGATCGAGGCATGGTGGGTGGTATAGTTGTCTCGGCGGTTCATCAGATCGTATGCCATAACCTGCCATAGTTAGCACATTGTTTCTCAGGGTGATACGGTAGGCATTGTACATTGACGAAATCAACAGTCTCGCTGATGAGGGGAGTGTGGCTAGGAAGGTAAGCAATCATGTCCCGATCAAGACCGGGAACAGCGATGGAAAGCTCCTTGTCGCCGATGAATTTCCTGATCTCCTGGAGAAGCTTGGGGAAAGCATCGATCTCGTACTCCTTCTTGGAGTTGGGGACGATCTTGTAGTCATCGCCATTGCCACCGGGGTATTCCCAGTCGATGTCTATATTGATCAGTCAGCCTATCACGCATCGTACTTCAGCAAAACCAACATACCGACACAGTCAAACTCCAGCCTGTCCAGAGTAGAAGCGACATTGCGGGCGAACATCTCGCGGCTGCGATCAGACTTGGAGCCCTTGTCGAATCCAGCATTGTAGCCCCAGCCTCCAACTGAGAGACAGACCTTCACATCATGGTCGAAGAGAGCGCGGACCTGCTTGAGCGGCTGGAAAGGCTCGTATTTGCCTGCAGGCTCAGTGGTAAAAAGGGTCGAGTCGGCAAAAGACATCATGACGTGGGTGACGCTGCCGGTCAACGACATGGGGGGCAGATCAGCGGTGTGCCACCTGCGCAATCATTAGTCCTTCATATCTCAGGGCAACGGCGTGGAGGTATTTACTGGTCGTAGTAGAGGACGTTTCGCGATTCGCCTGCACTGCAGGCGGCGACAGCGCCAAGACCAAGAGCTGCGGAAAGATGCATTGTGGAGTGATGAGAAGTTCTAATGAGTGACTTTGGTTAAGTGTAGTGTGTAACAGTTGCAAAGAAGTGTATGGTGTGGAGGATTGGTGCTGATGGACGAAGAGGTGGGAGGTCTGCGCCTTTAAATCCTCTCACGTAGCCTGCGCCGCTGAGTCCCGTTATGTCGGACCGTGCCTCGCGAATTGAGTTTAATTATCACCAGTGCCCTCGTTCTAGCTCATTACCTGAGAAATAAAATCAAACATAAAACATTTCACTTTCAGCAAAACCGCCAAAGCGTACAGAGTAGTATACGTAGAGTTTAATTGCGATCAGGGGCATGGGGTCCCCGTGTTTCAAATCTCCACCAGTTGCAACGCATGAATGTAGCTAGAGACATAGCCCCAACTCAAAAACGCAAGTGCCACAACCGGCAGTTGCGTGTGATGTGGTTGATGTTTATTAATGTAGTATCGGCTACGGGGGAAGCTTTCCAATGATCTATCAAGTAGTCTAGACGTGTTCCATAACTATCCGGCAGATCCGATCGACGTTCATTCGTCATGTGGTTAGACTTAACCGGTACTCTACGCGAAACTTTACCAGCCTAATCTGCCGCCCATCAATGGCCCTCGTATGATAGTCCAGGCCCTTTCACAGTCTACTAACCATACCATCCTCGTTCTCCCTCTCAATAAACCAGTCTACTGTAGCAGATACTCCCTCTTCTAGCGAGACTCTGGGCTTCCAACCCAGAACCCGTTCAGCTAAGCTCGTGTCGGGCTTTCGCCTGATAGGATCATCCTCTCTTTTCGGCAACAGATTCACTGGCACGGGATCCTTCTGGCCTGTTTTGTCGGCCACGACTCGGGATATTATATCTGCAATCTCGCTGATCTCCATCTCCTGATCGCTGCCGATATTGACCGGGCCATGGTAGTCGCTATTCATCAGCGCTTCCAAGCCCCGGACGCAGTCATCCGCGTATTGGAAGCAACGGGTCGCATGTCCATCTCCAAATATCGTGATTGGCTCCCGCTTCAGGGCGGCCATGATAAAGTTGGGAACCGCGCGACCGTCTTCAGGCTCCATGTGCGGGCCATAGGCGTTGAAGATTCGTGCAATGCGGACCTCGAGGCCGTGTTCAACCTGGTAGGCGTATCCAAGTGCCTCAGTAACCCTCTTGCCTTCGTCATAGCAGGCACGGGGTCCAAAACAGTTGACATTGCCTCGGTAGTCTTCGGTCTGGCACGGGATTTGAGAGTCACCGTAGACTTCTGTTTTGACTTCAATTAGCAGGCGCAGTTGATAGATCCAGGCTGGCATATCATACCTGAAGTGCTAGCGAGAAGTACCCGCGCATTGTGCTTCAGTGCATACTCCAAAACATTGGAAGCTCCATTGAAGCATGTTTGCAAGATATCGATCGGTCGGGTCTCGAAATGCACAGGGCTCGCGGGACACGCAAGATGATAGATCTGTTCAACCCCGTCTATCCATGGCAGAGGATCTCGCACGTCAGACCTGCATAGTGTCAGCGCTGAGGCGAAAGACTCAATGTTCGTGCGCTTACTGGATGTATCGCACCCTCTTATCCGATTGGAACTTGTCGAGATTGCTGTGTGATCCCGTCCACAACGAGTCGATAACGACCACTTCGTGGTTCTTGTCGACTAGCAACTGGATCAGGTTATGGCCGAGAAAACCGGCTCCCTTTTGGCAATGTTAGCTCCGTATCTGAATGGCCATGGCGCGCTAGCTTACACCAGTGACGAGAATGACCATATTAAATAGTGTACAGGTGGATATAGAGCGTGGACGGTTGCCAGCAAAGAAGGTAACAGCAGGTTATCGTAAAGCAAGAGTCAGCATTCTTGCTGTCCAATATAGGTCGTGGGGTATTTGATGCATTTTCTCAGGTTATATAGGTATCATCAGCCCAGCAAAGTGAGACATCAGCTCTCAGCTAGCAAGGCGTAAGCGAAAATCTTGCCGCGTTGTAGCCAGTCACAGCGCTTTAGCTCGCGATCTACCTAGCCGATCCAGCACCATCTACGTCATTTGTCTTCGTCTTTATACCAACTAGGGAAAGTCGGGTTGCGTCCTGGGGCGCACGGGAAACCTGACGTATGCGGCTTGCACAGAAGCAGTGACCAAACACTTAAGAAGTACGACTGGTCCACTTCGACGATCCGAACAAGACCGCGCTGAGCTCCAGCTGAGACCCAATGAAAGAAATACTGCTTGTGTCCGACGCTATCAAAAGCTATTTCAAAAGATCACACTCGGAAGTATCCGGGTCGAATGGTAGTCTTGTCCGCTGCTAGCATGTCTTATAGAAATATTGTCTTACCATTCCATCTTAGAGCAACACTCTGTCCTCTTCCAAAAATCAAGTTTCGTAGCATTTGGAGCTAAAATGCATTTTGTGAAACAATCCGCAACGTGAAAAAGTCAAGTATCTCGCCAACCTTACAGGATGTCTCGCCGAGTCCTGAATAAGACTGTGATCATGCTGCAGACATACATCAAACCAGCTGGTATCATTTACATGATGAAGTTAATTTTGAACGTGGCCACTTGTGTCACTGCTGGATGGATTGGGGTATCCCTTTGAAAGCCCTTGGGGATTGACCGATCTTGTAAAATTGGTTCCAGACTAGATCAGCGGTACAGGGTAGTTATTTCCCTATGCAGGTCTTCCTTAAGTGCCAGAAGGGGGAAATGCCCCCCCCCCCCGGTCTCTTCAAGCCGTAGAACAACATTCTGCCCCATAAGCTTCTAGAGATTCGACTAACCTAATTTACCAGTGACCAGGGGGTGCGTTTCCCCCTTCTCAAACTTATTTAAGATGTTCAGTAGATCCAGTTACTGAAATGAAGTAAAACAATAAATCTGTCTACTTTTAGAAGCTGTGTATTATGTTGAACCTGTTTACGATTAAAGTGGCCTGATTATACACCGTATTTAATCTAGTCTAAATGTCCTCTATTCCACCATTCGCCAAACACAAACACAGCAGAACTTCAATATAAGGTACATGAGTACTTGGCCTCGGATCCCAAGATCTAGTGCATTTAGCTTGGGCCGTCAAACCTTGGCTACTTTTCAAAAATAAAGTTATATTACAATCTGGATACGAACTAGGTCGGGAGATTTAGAGTTTGATATGGAGGTACCTATATCTTGCAATTCAAGATGTATAGCAGCAAATTGGTTTATTTTTATCTGCACAGAATTTGCAAGGGGAAATCACATGGTATAAACACGGATGTGCTAGATATGTATATGTAGACTTGGAACGTGAATTCCATGATAGTCTGCATTCATAGGAGTGTTGTGTTTGAAAGGACCGGGTTTTAATCCGGATCGCGGGCCGACGGAAGATATCAGCAGGCCACGGGTTCTAATTGTCCGCTACAGAAGAAGGGGATGCGCGGAAACACTGCACAGAAGCGTTTTTAGCCAAGATCTGCATTGCGTGAATGCTTGTCCAGTACAAATATGCTCTACCCCGCCACGGAGTAACTCCGTCTATCCTTTTCCAGAGCGTATGAGTTGATGAGCCATCTCCGCTTCCATTCCTGGTCATAGAATTGACTCCGGTGGGCTTAGATATAGGAACCAAATTAATCTCGAGACTGGGCACACCGGTGATATTGCTTATTCAAGGTCTTTATAAATGTGTGGCTTTTCGCCCTCTTCGTCAAATTGTGAAACTGTTGATTGATAGTGTCTTTGAAAGGACCAGAGAGCGTGAAGCTACCGTAGTAACGCATCCACTGCTCATTTTGCCCATCGCCTCACCAGGAACCATGGTTTCTAAGATCTTTCTTGCCGCCATAGGCAGTGTCCTGATCCAGAACACTGCCGCCCAAGCAGCATCGAGTGTCGACTATCTATTTACCTTGTCAGTTATGCTACCAAACTCTCTTCGTTTGCTTACCCCATTTCATTCAGTGGCGATTCATACTCCCAAACTGGGTTCAATGTCAACGGTGAACAGCCCTCCGCCTCGAACCCAATTGGCAACCCACCATTTCCAGGATGGACAGTTGCTGGTGGAGCCAACTGGGTTGGAAGCATGGTGAAAGAGCAGAACAACTCTCTCGTCTTGCTGTACAACTTTGCCTACGGAGGTGCCACTGTCGATGCGAACATTGTGAAGCCCTATCAAGACACCGTCTTGAGCATGGTTGATCAAGTGAACCAGTTCTCGAACTCGGTCGGCAAAAAGCCAGCCAAGGTTCCGTGGACAGCGCAGAACGCGGTCGTAGGCGTCTGGATGGGTGTTAACGACGTTGGAAACTCTTTCTATCTGGGCAATGCAGCTGACGTTGCCGAAAAGGCCGTTGCAAGGTACTTTGAGCTGTTGCAGGTTTTGTATACGGCCGGATTGAGAAAATTTGTACTGCTGAGCGTCCCACGTGAGTGTTTGGTCAAAGTGTTACTTTACTAGGAGACGAGGCTGATAATTCGCCGGCAGCAACTGACCTCACTCCAACAATGATACGTCAAGGTGCACAGTCGAACGCTATGCTTGTCAAGTCAATTACCCACTACAACAGTCAAATAACCTCCAGGCTCAGCACGTTTAAAAACAACAACTCTGGGGTGAAAGCCATAATTGTTGATACGTCCGTTGCATTCAAGAAGGCGATCAAGTCTCCTGGGAATTACGGCGCGCCTGACGCACTATGCTATAACGAGGATGGCAAATCATGCGTAAGTCCAATGCTTTGCGTCGAGAACCTGTCCACTAACAGCCAATCAGCTTTGGCATGACGACTATCACCCGGGTATTGCTATCAACAAACTTGTTGCAGAAGACGTGGCGAATGCTCTTGAAGGCAATGGCTTTGGATGGTGATTTGATATGTTTAGCCCTTGCCGGATGAGGAACACATACCGTTGTAGGTTCCCCAAGTAGAGCAAGTTCATCTGTAAGGATAGGGCAGTCGAATTGATTCTGGTTTCTTGGTATCGATAGTGAGCATAGTGAAAGGACTAGTCACGAGGAAATCCATCTACATAGCCAGATTGGGGAAATTGTTTTAACAGAAGAGGTCACCATGCGAATTTGTCAGTACAAGTTAAGTAACTCCCCTTTCCTCCCTTGCTCGGCTCGATATCCAGCCCGCTCTGCGCACTCGCAATAGTAGCTCACCTAAAGTCGTGATATATATATTTCATCGCTTGCAGATGACACGAAACAATTTTTACTTCCGAAAATGCCGACAGCAGTGAGACGCTTGGTTGCTCATAAATCATGATGCTAAACGCCATGGCGCACGATACAAAGGCTCTGCGAAAGGGGTATGCCATTATCTTATTAGAACTCTTAAATGTTTGTAACTAGCAACAGTACTGGACATGAAGTGAAGAAGAAAAACCTGCTTGCGGATGAGAAGCTTCCTTCTTCGCATCCCTTCCAACTCATCAACTCCAGCTGCGCTCTCCCTCTAATGATTATCACACCCGGTCACATAGTTGACGGTGAACCGGCAACCATTTCCATAGTGAACACTGCCACACTTCCCACAGTGGCCCTTGTCCCTCAAGTCCTGGTACTTCCACCACATCTCGTTGCCGCTAAGAGTGCAGCCCTTGCCCGTGACAAAGACCTTGCACCCGTACCCTGCGGAATTAGCCCAGCAGTTGCCATCAAGACCCTTGCCATCGCCATAGTTCTGGTCGTCGTTGCGGAGCAACGAGTTGGTGGCATGGTCACAGTACTTGACCTCGAAGGTGCTGAGGCTGCACATACCACTGCCCTTGCAATCGTACGTGGTTGGCTGCTCCGTCGGCTGCGGCTGCGGCTGGGTCGGCTGCGGTTGGATCTGGCTGCTTGTGGTGGTGGCATCATCGTCACCGTCTCGAGGGGTGAGAGCAGCCCTGGGAGTACCATAGAAGCCTTCAAAGTATTTCTCGATGGCAAACCAAGCGTACGAGTCGGCTGCGGAGGTAAATGTCAGAAGAGATTTAACAGCACAAGGAGCTTACTTACCGTTGAGATGGGCGCGTAATTGCCCTTCCTGCTTCGCCGCCAATTTCTCAACCCATTTAGGCCCGTACGCCTTTCTGGTGTTGTCGTGGAGATCGTAGAACTGATCAATGATGCTGTCGCCGCCCGAAATCATTGGGAGATGGGTCATTTCGTGGAGCAGCATCCGGAATTTGCCTCCCATCTGGGAGGTGTCCTTCTGCTGCGACGGATTCGCGTCGAGATCTTTCTTCACGGCCGCCAAGGTCTCTTGTCCAGGGTAAAAGTATATCGGGCATAGGACAATTGTGCCGCCGCCGGAGCCGGTGCCATCATCAAAAGCATAGCCGCCGATGTCGCCCTTCTGGAAGGTGACTTCATTCTTGCACTTGACTTGGCCTGAGGCGGACCTATGTTCTTGATAAATATCACTGCAACCTATGCGGATCTTTCTTGGTCTTTGTGCAGTCTCCATGGCGCTGATACGGTTAAAAACCACTACACAGCCAAAGTTAGCCCGGATAGACGGAACGGAGAGGTTGTTCTTACTTCTGATGAAGGTGCTGTCCTGGTCCCTTTCTTCTATTGTGTTTCCGAATATTCTCTGCTCCAGCACGCCCGACGGGTAGAAGTTGAGTTTCTTGACGAGCGTCAACACATCGCGCCATCCCTGATTAATGGCTTCTTTCTTGACCAGGTTGCAGTCTTGAAATCCCTCGAAAGGCGTCCAATCATCGTGGTTGTGGTTGTGTCCGGGATCCCGGGGTCCCAGCGTAGTACCCAGCACAACCTTGTTCGCAAAATCCAAGATGGGCTCACCTCCGACCTGCCAGCAGTCCGTGTTGTTGTAGTCACCTTTGACCGCCATGACCTGGGGGTTGAAGTTGTAGATGCCATCGTGGCAAGTCTGGGTCAGGCACCTCCCACCATCCGTGCCAGCGACGATGCTCTCGCCGTTTTTGATGACAAGTCGCTGGGTGCCTTCTTGAATGCCTTCGTCGACAGTTCCATAGTTCATGCCAGGCTGTAGGACCTTGGAGCTGACGCTCGTGCCGTTGCTTAGCACGTCAACCGTCCAGCCAGCAGCATTGGCAGGGACAGCAAGTGCCCAATGCAAAGCATCCAGGGCAGCGTCGGTACCGTTTGGCGCTTGGAAGTATTTGACATCCGAGTCTCCTCCAGGGCAGGTGGTATCCTGGAAGATGGTCTTGTGCCACAGAGCGCCCTGGGGCAGTGCCTCGTCCCTCTTGGAGAAAGCAGGGACCATGGAGCCACCGTTCTTCCAGGCGTGGATAAAGGCCGAGTACAGAGACTGAAGACCGGTGTGGTCGGAACCCTCGGGGCTGGCGTATTGGTTGGGTTGCGCATCGGTGTTTTGTTCGGGCCACAGATTGCCAAAGTGGTGACTTTCCGGGCCGTCATTCTATCAAACATCAGGTTCCAGCCATCTTTGGGGTCTTATTACTTGCAACATACCCATGTTAGAAGCTGGATGAGATCGGGCTGGGTATCCATGCTGAGGATGTTCTGCATCCGCTTGACCATGTTCATCTCGCCACGGCGGTACAGGTTGGCGCCGTACTGTGTCCTAGGTTAGTCTCTGGCCATATGGTTCCTTTCGTGTGTCATGACGTACCGCATTCTTGTACTGGAGCATGCTGATAGCTGGAATGTGTTAGCTTCTGCTGGCAATAAAAGATACCAGCAACGTACGCATCATAAACGCTTTGCCCTTCTTCTGCAACGGCCCCATGACTTTGATGTTCCTCGACACGTCGCCCTCGTCAGTTCCACCAACTTCAGGCCAGGCTGACTCCCATGCACTGGCGCCGTCAATGAGGTCTCCCCAATAGTCCCACCAGGCTGGATGGCTCTCCCAGAACCCAGGAGTATCGTCGATACCGGGCACGAAATACATCTCGTTAGCGAAGGACTTCTTCCATGCTGCAAAGTCCTTGTCGGTTTTACCGCCAGTGCTAAAGCCTACATGGTATTGGCCTTGGTCAGTGGTGCATGGAGTCGGACTAACTAGTGATGAAGGGGAAGTTATCTGGGCCATAATGGAAATATGAGTCGCGACCCAGGAAGCTCTTTAGTATCGCATCATATTCTTGGGGCTTTATAACCGAATTAGCAATGGCTTGAGAAAAGTGGGAGAACAAAAATCCAACATACGCCTCCACAGTCAGGACCGAGATTGTTGTCGTAGCACCACGCACCGGTTGCGTATAGGTCCAGCGAGATGGCCAGTCTGAACTTGCCTCCTTGGCCAGCGAGTTAATCGGCGTAGCCATACAGATGGCTTAGTGTGTCGGATACCCAATCGAGTTTCGGATATCCCACGTTGAGGACAAATCCATCGAGACTATTGACGCGCGTTAGGCTTCAGACAGAGCAATAACACCAAGTACAGTACATACCCCATCGCAATAGCATCGTCGATATCCTTGTGTGCGTGTTCCTCGGTGATGTCGCCCAGCTTGAATCATTATCAGCAACCTGCCCCAGCATAAGGGGATGACCGTTCATACCATGTAATGGGATAACACTGTCTTCGACGCAGCCCTGCTCTCGATGGTGCGGGCTGTCGCGAAGCTCCCTGTGAGCGCGAAGAATAGAGTGGACAAACGCATTGCGTCAAATGTATGATGCTCTGGCTTGGACAGAAAGAGTCAAAGCATCGTGGGAATGTCCTACTCTTATAGATTCCGTTTTGTTATCCAGGGCGATTAAACCGCGGTCTGTAGTCTTTCGCTTGGCGGATCAAACCATTGTAGTTCTCCACTGGTGATAATTTGACAAAAAGACCCTGTTAGCTTGTTCACATCCTTAGTGACGGGGATAACATTCTACAATTAAGATGAGGTTCCATATGCCCCGTTGATCTAAGCTCTTATGGTCCAATACTTTCCACGGAACGTACAATATCTCGTTAGGCGTGTCCCGACAGAATGGGCTTCTAATGTCGATACAACTATTCGCCGCGTCTGAAGAATTCCCACTGAAGGATTAATATAAAGGGCCGAATGAAGACAATGCCGGGATAGGGAGGAAGATTTATGCCATCTATCGGGCTAATTCTGCACCCATGTAACTGGGCAAAATGCAGCGGGGCTGTGGAGGATGGTAGGAGATCTAGGGGATTCGTGCGCGGGCTAAAGTCGACCTGCTTCATTTTGCCCTATTTGTTCAGTCCACTTATTGTACATAGTAGATTAGTTGAGTGGCCTGAGCGGAAGGTTTCGCCCTAAAGTTCATTTTGCCCAGCTTCAATGGATGGAGATGCGGCAACTGCGGATGACTTTAGCCGAAGAATGCTTTGATTCGCATTTCGCCTAAGAAGAATATGGGTTAATGGGTTAATGGGTTAATTACTTCACATGAATAACACATTTTACTACCCTAAAGGCTTCTGTGGTAACATTTGCATTGTGGAATAGTTGTTGATCTGTGGAGTAGCTGATTATGTTTGTCTGGTTAGCGGGAAGACTATCATTAGAAAGACTCTTTTGTAGCGAACTTCAACTCAGTGGCAAGCCAAGAACAGCGCATATATTTCAAGCTATCTCAGACGCTTCATGCAGATGACACTGATTGGCATTTCAACTGCAGCACTCAACGCCCCTCGTTAAACGTTGCCGAACCTCCGGTGCATAGGGGCCGTGGGTCTCATTATTAACCCAGTTCAAGACCCGACCATCCGGTTCCACCTATAGTCACACGTGCGGGCATTGCAACACCCCAGAAGCGTTTAGTGGTTCCGGAGGCTACCCATATATGGTCAAGGAGTTTTGAAGAGCAGTAAAGGGCAAAGTCGGTAGTCTCTTTTTGTCCGTGCTACCTACGACTTCACGATTTCGCAAGGAACAGGCTCCAACAACCAGGGTAACGCTGTTCTGAGCAGTTCTGGGAGTTCCAGGTTAAAATCCACAAGCTTCTGATTTCCATCTATAGCTACAGTGCCCCGAGCTAGGCCATGCATCCCTAGATAAGCACCGCCTGTAGGGTCTCGGAAGGATTCAATGTAACGTCGCTAATCCTATGCAAAAGAATGCAGCAACCCTTGACGTCTTGGGAGCTTATACTCCTGTGAAGCCCGACAAGTTTCTCGGGTGACACGAGCAGGTAATTGTCAGGTGGCAGGTTTCTAGCTATCCACATCATCGAGAAAGATAGAGGGGGCCACTGAGATACCAGAATAGCCTCAAGATAGCGAATCAAAGTTGCCAGTGTAGGAGAAGCATGACTATGTCAAAGGGTTATTGATAGTTTGTATACGAGACAAGGGTGTCAAGCATCGCAGTACCTTCGTAAAATAGGGCTATGAGGACCTCTTGCGCGGAGCCGGTGTATTCTCCTCGTTGTCTCCTTCATCTTCTCTCGTTAATGGAGAATAGAAATCACATTATGCTTATTCAGAGTGCAGTTGTTGGTTGAGAAAGTGCAATGGAAGGGAAGTTGCTGCGTTATTCGTGCAATGCCGACAGGAAAGTGACAGACCACAGCCGCCTGAGCCTTAGATTGGTACCATCCCTCACTTACAGCGTCTAAAACTTGGAAACTTGGAGCTTCTTCCCTGGTTGAGAACCCAACAAGAAAAAGCAGAAAAATGAGCAGAGTTTACGCGAAAACAGTCGAGAATGATCATATGCTAGCGCATTACTTTGTGAGGTTAAATTACCTCAGACCAAGTGAACCAAGAGTATTGGAATACTAGGTATATCAATGCTGATTCAAGTCAGAAAACACACTTCAAAATATATACCAGCCTTGTTTAAGTGTCAATTCATTATAAGAGTGTACATGAGCAGAATTAAGTCCAACACATGTAGCTCGTCGTGGCCGGTATAAGATTATTCCGCGTCCGGATTGATAAGCAGTGCGTCTGGGCTCTTTGGGCGAGTGAATTGTGTCTTTTTCTTGTGTACGATTTCTCGTTCTTAACAAGCATCACTGGATTACTTACTATCGATGCTATCAACGCGGCGAAAATCTTGCAAAGCATGCGTCAGATCGAAACGACGCTGTGATCTTGGGTTACCAGTCTGCGGGCGATGTCTCAATAGAGGAATTAGCTGCGAGTACCCGTGGGCAGATCTTGGCAATGGTGACTCTTCAGTGCCAACTCTTGGCCACCAGGACCTCTCATGGAGTACCGAACCGTCCACTGACATGACCAACTACTTATCATACCCTATTGACGCTGTCCCCTCGATCCCTCAACCAATTTCCCCTGTCATGGCAGCTCTTCTGGGCGATCTAATTAGTAGTAGAGAGACCTTTTCCCTCGATCTCGATCTCACGACTGCACCATCAGCAACTGGACCATCGCAGCCTATTCAACCTCTGAATGGCGAGGAGGGCCCTATTACTACTGGCAGCAGGTTCCAAGCTCGCACAGAATATGTAGGACGACGTATTGCTGCACAAGCCCTTGCATTGGCCCAATCTGGCCAAACTGCTTTTATTCATCATACACAAATCGGAGCTTCGGCAGTATTGCAAGATGCTCTCGCAGCAAGCGCCTTACATGCCATGCGAAACCCGGCTAACGTGGACATCGTTAAAGGGGAGATCGCGAGAAGGGCTGCGCTTTTGATAGACGCTGTCGAAAGAATGCTCGTTCACTCTTCGATAGTCGAACTCGATCTTCTTCCCCCAGTACAAGCGTTACTCATCTACCAATGCATTCGACTCTTTTCCACTCTAGACATCACTCAACAAGCCCAAGCTGAGCGTGATGCAACATATCTGTCATCGTGGGCCACAAAGCTGCGGCAAAATATGCATCCATTTGACCCCTCAATAAATTGGACGGACTGGGTGCGGCAGGAAAGCACTCGACGGACGGTATTATTTGTCGAAGTACTCACTGGCGTATACACGTTTCTGAAGCACAGGTGGGACTCCGGAGACAGAACAGTAGCCAATCTTGGGTTCACAGCCCAAGCCGCACTCTGGGAAGCGAGGTCGGCAGCTGAATGGAGACATGCTTGGTCCGAATCTCCCCGTCTTGAGCTTACCGTGTCGACCTTTGGTCGGGATACAGAGAATGCCAGGCCGCGTGATTTTGAGGAACTGGGCATGTTGATTCGCGCAACATTCACTGGTTTAGATGCACTTGAAGAGTGGCTTGGCGGAGACAAAGAGACCTTGAAGAGGTGGGGACTGAGAGAAGACAGGATGCTCCCTGCATATTAGGGTGCATTGCATGTTTCTGAAGATCTACCATGTCACCTGACTCACTCAGCGGGAGTCTCCAGCCCATGTACTCCTACGCGGAGAAACTTTTCATCACTCTCGAGGCGATTTCTAAGTTCGCCAGAAGCAAGTTCTTCGACATCCCATCCTGACCAGATAAACCGGCCATGCAAAAAGGCTGCCTCGTCCGAAGCGCCCCATACTGCGGTAGCTGCAGGAAGGCTGACTTAAGTCACATGGATCGTTAGCCTCTAATGCGGGGGTTGAGTGGCTCAACTTACTATCATCCCAGTCAAGCGTGGTTTCGTCTGCTCCCATGTCTTCGGCTCCCGGGGTGAGGATCGCGCCGGGATGAACGCTGATCATTTGCATTTCAGACGCTGGCAGTTCACGAGCAAGGAGCTGAAGCAAAAGAGCAGCCGAGTTCTTGGTCAAACAGTAACTGGGGGAGTAGGAAGCCGCTGGGAAGTCGTGGATGGCAGAGGTAGATATATTGACAATGTACTTCTTCATACCTTTCGGTTAGTGACGGGGGTCATGATAAAAGATATTGCCGTGATCATGAGACAATCGATTAACATACCTTGCGTCCTTGACCCAACGCTTGCTTCCTCAGCCTGTCGCAAAACTGATGGGAAGAACGAACATTGACCTCGTAGGCCTTCCAAACCTCTGCCCAGCCCAGAGTCGCCAACCTTCCAAACTGGCTTGTCATTGCAGCGTTCAGAACCAGCACATCAACTGCAATGCCTTCTGCATCAAGCTGACCCCACAGCTCCTCGACACCAGCGGGCGAGGCAATCTCGCAGCTTCGGCCCTCAAAGATAGTGTGCGTGCCAGCCCCATCAAACTCATGAGTGAGTTCTCCAGCGGCAGACTTGGCTTTGCATTCGTCCCTGCCCACGATAATGACTCTTTCAGCACCAGCAGTGCCAAATGCGCGGGCGGTTGCGAAACCAATACCACGAGTGGCTCCCGTGATAAGGATGGTTTTACCAGCTTGTGATAGAGACGGCTTGGAAGGCGTGATGGCAGGGTAAACAGTCTTATGAGCCTTGCTAGTGATGGAAAAGCGGCGATAGCCAATTTCCACTGCGTCCTTTGCCATGTCGAGAACTGGTCTGTAATAAGGTGTCAGAAATGGTAGATGTGAGATATAGTTGAGAATCTGGGTTTGATAATTTTGAGAACCAGGCGAGTCTAACTTTTATAGCTGAATACAGTGATAGGATCTGTAATAGGGATACCTATGATTATAAAGCATTACGAAATATCAGGTTCTATTGCTTGAAGTCGACTACGTTGTGGAATTCCGCAGGATGGTCAAAGTAAGGTATTCAAGCTGCGGAAATCCGCACCGGAGATCCGCACTGCCATATCTATACTACCAAGCTATTAATAAACCGGTGGTACAACCAATGGATGCTACTAAAGATAAGGATGAAAGACAAGTGCAATATTATTCAGTAGCAGTATTTAATAAAGTGGTAAGTGTAATCGGTCTAAGTCAGGGCGTCGGGCTAAGACCCAGTCCAGCTCCATGTTTTCTTCTTCGCAGCTAACATCTTATTAGTCACAAATTCCTCAAGAGATCCACAGGGAGATCTAATGAAGCCCTTCTAATGGAGCCTCAAGTATAAATCTGGCTGTACTAGATTCCAGGGAAAAACGTTAATGTCCAGGCATCTATCTACCTGCTTCTCTGATAAAGAAATTCCATCAATCTCCGAAGTCTACACTACTTGCTTATTAGTAGTTATAGGCGGGTATATAGTAGCTACCTAATCCATCACGATATACACAAGGCATCGCCGAGGACTCCGGCCCTCATGTCCACAGTAGCATGTTCCCCTCTTTGTCCATAATATTGATGAATGTGTACTGTAAACAATTGGTTAGTTGGGCGAAGGGAAAGGCGCAAGAGTTGGATATACACGACGCACCTCCATGAATCTAGGCGTGCCAAATACTCTGTTACCAATCCAGTTGCCCTCGCTGCTCACCGGTCTCAAGCCCATCGCCTCCAAAGATGACCACCACTTCAACCACGATTTAAGATCTTTAGGAATTGCGACGCTGGGAGGGGCCTTCCCAAGATGGATTTCTATCAGTAATTGGCCAAAGGGAAGAGTGGCGTTGCCAGTTTCCCTCTGCTCTTCAACAACGGATTGAATCAGAGAGGTAAGAGTGCCAAACTCTGCTCCTTCGATGTCCATTTTGATGAGATCAACATATGAATGACCGTTCATTTTCATGAGGTCCTGGATTGTAACTACAGGGGGGCTGGCTTTCATATCTGATTCCTTGCCAATTATAGCCTTTTTGAAATTTGCACGCGGGTATTGGTATTCGGGAATTTCCCTCGCCCATGAGTTGACGTGACTATCGTATCCCCATATGCGGGCGTTAGTGCGGTGTAGTAGCTCTGCTTCGAAAGAAGAGTCGTCGTCAACACCAAAGGAGTAGACAATGAGTTCCCTTGCCGGGTTAGAGTCAGACGACGGACCAGGACACTCTTTCTCGTAGCGCGTCATGCCGCAAACTATTTTGCCACCATCGCCTAGTTGCCCGACTCTTTCGAGGTCGTGCGGGCAAAAGAAGCTCGGCCGCGCAAATTCCCAAACATTGAAAGGGTTTATGTAGCCATCGGGAAACTTTCTATCGTAGCCAGACCGCCTGACCATCTCCTTGCGGTCATCAACAGACCTCATCCAGAGCTTCTCGGCGTGAGCAAGCCTGGTGTTTAAATAGGGATCCGAGCTCATGGCGCTTAGGTTGTTTTGTAAAGCCAAGGACGCTGAGCAACGGGTAGATATCCTTGTGACCAACAAAGCCAAGAGGAGTACCGTGGCGAAAAAGAAAGCGAGCGAGACAGGCCTGTAAGCCATGGCGACGGCTGTGACTCACGACGAGACAGACGATACGTCAACGCTGGACATTGAGGATATTGACGATGGAAAAGCTGGAGGTCGTTTTTATGGGGATTGAGTTCATATCATGGCTACCCCCTTTTAACGGTTACGCGTCATCCACTAGAACCAGCGGATCTGGGTTAAAGCGGCCCCGGGTCAGTTCCTTTTGACCCACAGCAGCTGCTTTGCGTCCGTCATTGGGTCAGAAACTCACCGCCTGGGCAATAAAGACCAATCAATTCATGACTTATTCTAGCAGAAGGTACCTCGTATTCAAGTGATAGGATCGGTTAAATTTAGTATTTCTCTAAAGCCTCCCTGATTCTTCTGTAGGCTTTACATCGCTGCAATGTTGAATACCAAACCTGCTAGGGACCGGACCGCGCCCTAGACTCCCTATTCGACAGTAAATCTACAGTCGTGTCAAAGCAGCCATGGACCTCTATACGCTTACTCTTCTTATTTTCCTTATACTACTCATATTCGCTGCGCATCGACATCATACGCACGCATCATCAAGCCTTGTCCTGATCTCCGCGGATGAGGCTGATCGTCTCGATTTAATGGATGATGAGATCCATGATGTCAGTCACGAAACCACCGCGGAGAGGTATTTCACCTTTCGCAACCAGTTTCTGCGGGTCTACAGCCTTGTCATGGCAGCGGACTGGCTCCAGGTGCGTTGTAGGCGACGGAGCCTTACAAACATTCCTGCAGGGCACTATCTGACTCTTGGGGCTCTGTTGTAGGTATCATACTTGTACAGCGGCTTCAAGAATAGCCACCGACTCTCAGAACCTGTCATCGCCTGTCTCTTTGCAACAGGATTTGTCTGCGCTGGCACTAGCACTCTGTTCGTGGGTTCCATCGTCGACAAGTACGGCAGAAAGCGTATGTGCCAATGCTACTGTGTCATTTACTCCCTGTCCTGTCTGACCATGCTGTCCGGCAATGTATGGCTCCTGTTTGTCGGCAGAGCCCTGGGTGGAGTTAGCACTACCTTACTGTACTCAGCATTTGAAACGTGGATGGTAGCTGAGTACCACAAGCAAGGCTTCGCGGACTGTCTGGGTGCGTTAAACGTCATGTACAGCTCTATGGCTATCGCGAATGGCTTTGTTGCCGCAGCAAGTGGTGTCGTAGCCCAGATGGCCGTGAACGTCTGCAACTCGCAGATGGCCCCCTTCTTAGTCAGTCTCATCTGTCTAGGCATGGCACTGGTGGTTATTTCTCGATCTTGGGTACGCTCTCTCTTCGATTTATACCATCGAACACATTTCTAACAGCACGTTAGGCTGAGAATGCGGGAACGCCTAGGAAGTCCTCAGGTATTACCGGTGCTTTCGCCAGCATAGGGACAGCCAGCATTGTCGATCTTAGTAAGTGTGTGCAAATCAACCCATCGTACCACCCTGACACATAATTAGTGGATCCTGTCCTGGTTGCCATCACGTTTACTTCGTGCTTTTTCGAAGGCTCTATGTACGTCATGATTTATTCCTGGCCCCAAGCAATCATGTCAGCTCGAGCTCAAGCGCGGACATGGGGCAATCCTCCGTTCGGCCTTATCCTTGCCAATTTGACCTGTGCATTGACTTTGGGGTCCTTTCTGTTCGCCTACGTATCGCGAGAGGGGAATTCCGCACAAATCTCATCGCGCACAGTTCAGCTGGCGTTAGCAATCTCGGCTACAGCTCTTCTGTTGACGATCGTATCTGAGGGTGAGATGGGCCGCTTCTGGGCGTTTTGCCTCTTTGAACTATGCGCGGGCCTGTACCTTCCAAGCATAGCGTATTTGAAAGGCCGTCTTATTCAAGAGGAGCGACGAGGCCAAGTGTATGGACTGATGAGGGCTCCTCTCAATATCTTTATCGTACTCTGCTTGACTACTGTCAGTGAAGGTATGTTTACTCGCATTCTTCTATCTCCTATCTTTTCCCTTTCAGAACTGGATTACTAAAGTTATGATTTAGGGGACCACAGCCGCGAGAACGTATTCATGATATGCAGCAGCTTCCTTCTAGTTAGCGTTGTCCTAATGGCTCGTTATGTTCCCAGGTCAAGAAGATCCGAATAATAATATCGATAGCAGTAAGCAATAATACGACGTTTGGTATGCTCCTGAAGTTGTATCAAGTATTCATACTTCATTATAATCTAGTTACCGCTGGTGAGCTTGAGGATTTCCTTTGCTGTACAGCAAGATCAAGAGTCCCTGTCTGCCAAGGGATAGAAGTGAACTCAAAGATATTCTTACACATCAACCACTAATCTTTCTTCCCCACGCATCAACCTCCAACGATCCGCCGACTCAACCACTTCCGGACAGCCGTTCAATCAGAAGCCCCATCGTCTCACAAACCCTTCACTCACTTCCCACGCAGATGCAAGCCATGGATGCCCCCAGACCAGAAAGCCGCATCGTTCGATATCATCAAAACCTTCATACACTCTCAGCCCTAAATCCAAGAGAAGCTCATGGCTGTCGTATTCGTCAGCCATGAGTATAAGGTTGTCACGTAATCTTGGGAAAGGGATGGCATTGATCCAGAGCGGAGGGGTTCTTGACCGCTGTAGGGACGTTGATTGGAGATGAGATGGGATATGTTGCGCTGCCACGATGTCAATTTGAGATAGACCAAACGAGCTACTGCATCCTGGCGGCAGATGATGCAGCAGTGATAGCAGCGACATGTTATGTAGCAAAGCGCGAACAAGGTTGTATTGGACCAGTGTAATAAGGCAGTGATCCGCTGAAAGTGGAAATACAATCAGATGTGGTGGCTGGGCCAGCCAGGGGAATGTTGAGTAGTGCAACAGCGGCGGTATAAGCTTTCTGCCCTCACATCGGCCTCGAACACTCGATTCTGGCCGCAGACCTTGCGCTGCGACGCTTTTGGGCCCAGAAGTTTGAAGTGGCTTTGTGACAGACGAGAAGTGTGTATGGCTGTGTAGATTGACGCTGACAAGCATGCCATAGCCTTTATGGTTAAAGGTTTTGTCATGTATATTCAGAGTTTGAGGTGTCTGTTTTCTGGCACCTAACAACCTGTTAGTTAGGGCACTGGCAAAGGGAATCCATCGGGTAGATTTCATGCACATGGGCTATGAGCCTCGTTCTAGCCACTTGTACACGCAGGACTTACGCCAGGCTCTCTGTCGCAAGCGGTTCTGTCTCTTCTTCCTCTCCAGGGGGTCTGCAATGCCGCGCCAATCGTCTTCGACAGATGTCATATCCAAAGAATCCTCGGGTAATCGGGGCACCAGAAATGCCGCGCCGTGCTGAGAAACTGCAAGGAGGCGCGGAGTTGTTCACTGACTTGGTTGTTGATGTGTAAGATATGAGCTGTGTATGCAATGTTTACCTCCAACTGCCCAATGCTTACTTTCGTGCAATTTGCTCTAGTAACCTGGTATATGTTGTCAGCTGCAAGTGCGTTACGCGCTAGGACGAACCCGGTCAAAGGGCGTTTGAAGGGCATTTGTCCAAGGATAGCGTGAGCAGGATTGGTAATTCAGAGCGACTCTCTCACACGCCGCATGGAAATTCTGCAAAGTGTCTGCTGGTAGATGCATTATAAAAGTCTGACTTCCTCTTTCGTTTGAACCCATCTTTGTTCAATCCCTTGAATATACTTCTCGTCTATCCATTTCAAGTCCCCAGTGAACTTGTAAAACCCAATATTCTTAATCAATTTTATCCATCCTACCAATGAACGCAATGGCACATCCAAGAAAGCCTACGATGGCCTGCTTTGGTGCTACCGGAGGATGCATAGCGGCAGCCTTGGCAAGTGCACTGAACCAAGGCCATCATTGCACAGCTCGTACGTCGTGTATCGAACTGTTGTCCCCATCCTTTTCTAACAAACTTCAAGTTGCGAGGAATCCAGACAAGCTCCGAAATCTTCTCATCACCGAGCAAAAGATTCTATCGGGTGTGATTGACCAATATCTTATCATTCATCAGGGCGATGTGAAGGATCCTACTGCCGTTGCACAAGCCCTCGTCAGTCCAACCAACGCCAACGCAAACTTTGTCGTTGACTTTATACTCAGCGGCGTTGGCTCATACCCTAGGTTCCAATGGAGTGTTACGAGACCCCTCCCGCTTCAAGACCCAACTATTTGCGAAGATGCAATCAAAGCGATCTACGCTGCTCTCTATAACCTTGCCGCTTCTGGTATCACTGGCACTACTAGTTCACAGAAACCTCTCCTCGTGGCTGTGAGCACCGCAGGATGCGGGAGGAACCGAGGGATTCCCCTGCCTATCTATCTCCAGTACCATTACCTTCTCGGAGGGCCACTCGCAGACAAGAAAAAGATGGAAAACGCGATCATGGAAGATAGAGGTCGTCATGTACGGGATTTCATCATCATGCGACCGCTGTTCTTAACAGACGCAGAAGCAAAGGGCGACAGGCAGCTCAGAGTTGGTTGGGAATGGGGCATTGTCGGTGACGAGGACAGGGTCAACGAGCCAGGCCCTATAATCGGATATCTCATTAGCCGCAAGGATGTTGGGAAGTGGATCTTTGACCACGCGGTTACTGAAAGTGGATGGGAAGGGAAGTGTGTTTATCTAACATACTGAGAGTCGTAATTGTACCTTGGTTGGGGGTAATTGAATATTCTGTCTGGGTAGCATTAACTCAACTTTCGACGTTTACATGTGCCTTGAGTCACCACTATACGCCGGTTGAGGCAGGTGACATGCCAACCTGGTGTTTCTCGGCCTAATGTCACCGTTGGTTTCTACGCACATCTCCCACGGCAGGAGAGTGGTGATGCACTTGTCTCCCTGCTTCATGGCGATGAGAACCCATCAGGTTGCCTTCTATATATCGTTCTATGGCATAGTCTTTTCTTGAACTCTGGTTTGGTCGAGGAGATGTGAATAATACTCGATCCCTCGATGGTCATCAAATGCAAACACGCGTTCGAGTAACTTCCGGATTGGCAAGACAGCCGATGATGGAATAGTACCTCCTCTTGCCACTCGGGCGACCCATGATACTGAGGGGAAAAAGCCGTGGTGTCGTGCCACTTCTGTGAAGAAGACTATCATCAGCAATAACAATGCAAAAATGCAACCAAAGATACATTTCACAGTAGCATAAAAAAGTACAGAAAACTTCACTTGCCTGCAAGATATGAGCCACTTACATCTCCGGGTACCGCTCACCAGCTGGAGTAGAGACTTTTTACAGCCGCGACCTGGGCATCTCGGTCTTTTGAGCGTCAGTGTTACTGTAGGGTGCCATGAAAGCCCAAGATGTTGGTTCGGCTGATGATGCACGCACAAGCCAAGGCAGAGGCGACCCTGTTATTGGCATGCTCCTGGTAAAGATGGTCGATGAGCTGAAGGCAGTAGATGTTATGGCTTAGAAGGTGTTGAGAATACACTCTCGCTTGGAAGGAGAGTAGTACACCACGGTGCTAGAATCAGTCGATTTATTATAGACCCAACGCTCTCCAATCCCAAAGTAGAGGTCGATTCCCAGCTCTCTGACCCGACCAATCAGAAGCTTGGTATTCGACGGATTAATGCAAGTATAAGCCTGCTATGCCGTTTATGAGCATTATGGACATTACACGGTTGTTCAACAGTATATTTCGTAACGTTACGTATGTCGGGCTTATTCGTATTCTTAAATCTGAATGAAATAGATCCAATTCGAAGGAAATAGCGTTATTTTATTGGCTTCACAGCCTTAGGTGCTGAGTTAACTATTGTGATGATTTTGTGTGCGTGAATGACTGGTGTACATGATGAACTCGATTCTGCCCACAGGAAGTCCATTCCCAAAACAAGGTACATAGTTCTTCTGTGTCTTTCGTATCCTCCAAGTTCCCTCTTCATGGCGAGACTCGAGGTTGACCAGCAGAACTTTCCTATATCGTAGACACATCATGACGGCAGTTTAAGCACGTCTGAACTAGCTCACAAGCCGTTAGTATCACGTCCTTCGGTTATTTGAGACTCTTTGGTTATTCATACCTGACTCAGCACTCACTCCAGTACCAGTTTTCGCCATGGCTCTCACACTTTTGCTTAAATTTCTCGATGTTATCGCCGAAGGGATCACAGTAGTCTTCGGCCCAGTGATAACACCAGCATGTGTCCTCATTAAGGTCGTTACAGATGTCTTTGGTAACCTTATACATTTCGTGGACAGAAGCATCTGGGTTCTTGCACCTATAAGAGTTGTCGCCGCAGGCATACACGGCAGGAGCAGCGAGCAGGAGAACTCTGAAGAAGTGCATGATGAATGATGAATGAGTTTGGAAAGGTCTGTACTGTGGATGGTAGGTTCAAAATTGAAATTTTCAACGTGTGAAGGAAGACAATGATGAACTGATGGTGAGTGAGGTGAAGAATGCTGCTTTACTTGGCTCGAGGGACAGCTTAAATATATGGTCGGGCTCATGTCGTGGAACTTTACATCATTTTTGAAGGTTACATCTCACCGCAAAAATGATGTTGAGGCGGCGTACGTACGAGTGGAGTGTCTTAGCCGCCATTCAATGGAACTTGCCAGTCTGCAGCATGTCTCACATTTGCCTTGTTGATATCCTACTTGCAGTCAAGGGGGTATTATATGACATCATGGCAGTCATTATTGTCCTGGAACCTTAGTATTCTCAGAAGAGGCTTGAACAACGGAGGCTTTACACACTCCGATCTACAGATCAGGTGGGGAGAGCCTCAGACACTGCACTCAAGATCCAAGACACGGGATATCTGTCCCGAGACCATGCTCAGAATTTCAGCGGGAATTGAAGGCTTGGTTCGCGACACTGATACAGAGAAAGGGCCAGAAAGTTTTGCACAACTGTCAAAGGCACTAGTACCCAGGATCCTTGTCGGTACCGAAGATACAAAGGGCCAGTAAGCCTATAGTTGAGCTATCGCTATGATATAGCGATCAAAATCCCGCTCAGCATATCTAGGTCTGCTAATATTAAGCTGTTATTGGGGCTCTTTAGGGGCATCTAAATTAGACGAAAGTACTGAAGTAGCTACCTTATATCTGATTGGTTAAACCCCTGCTATCGGCTTAATCACCAGTACAAAACTTTCTGGCCCTTCCTCTGTACTAAGACACATACCAGCCTCAATGAAGCGATGATGGACCTGTAAAACGATGGCTAATGACGTCGGCAGTTCGTCAGGCTTAGCTGAGTATTATCGACGAACCGGCTGAAACCGTAGATCGAGGCTGGCGTAGGCTGTAATGGTTACAACACGACAGATCAGCGAATCTATCACGCAATTTGGATACTTCGCTGCTCTATGAGCCGGGGCAAACATCCCGCCGGGTCGTGGTAGGGAGAGACACCAAAGAAGTCTGACACATCACTGACGAGTGGAGGCTCGGTCCTCAGCCCAAAAAGCCGTCCTCCGAGCGTTATAACCCCTATGCTCTGGACAAGTCCTATCTTTGTGTATGAAGCTATAGACATGGCAACACCTAGAGCTTCCATAGATAGCTCTATAGGTCCTGAGTGAGACAAATTAGGGAAAGTGGAAATGTCTACGGGGACCTACGCAGATTTCACCGAGCACAATCAAAAGGCCTCTTGTATATCTTGAGAATGTATGTGACTGTGGTACGGCTGTGTGTTCCATAGCTAAGGGATATTGGAATGAATGACCTGATGATCTGCAAAAAGCAAGGGAGAGTCGACCATATCAAGATCCGGTACATGGCGTCGGGTCCCGTCTTTGCAGATCGCTACACCCCTGCAGACGATCATCGAGAGTAGACTGATATTCCGCTGCCGTGGCGCACAGACTCCACATGGAGAGCCACTTTAGTCAATGGCTAAGTCTTACTTTGTCTCGGAACTCGGCGGCACATCCCTTTATTTAGTTAAAGATCGACCTTATGGCCGCAGTCTCACCAGCTGACTGTGGAGGGCCGTCTCCATCGGAATATGTCTTAGGAACGTATGCAACCGACACACCACTAGCTCAGTTGTGGCTTCCTGTGCAGCTACCACTAAGACTTATTAGACGTTCAAATAGATAGTCAGATGGGATTGCCATGCTGGAATCAACGACGGTAAAATCGTCCTAATTACAATGACATGATATGACTCAACTGCCTTGTACCTGTCGAGCTGTTGCGGTACCAATCCAACGGCCTAGCGTAGCTGGAAATAGACACGTACAAGAAAGCTGATAACTTGTACAGATACGGCGTAAAGGGGATAGGAACCTCGACATGACAGTGAACTGTCAACAACGGACATAAATGCGTGACACTTGATGTCCCTAAGCCATCTTGATCTGCTTGCACCCAGCTACTCATATGTCACTCTAGGCACCTAAACGAGTAGTTGGAAATATAAAGTAGAGGTTACTTTCAGATCTATAATGCCTCCACACATCTCTTCTACTTCCAATCACCCCAACTATTTTCAACTTCACTACACGAAGAATCTGTCTTGACACAATCATGGGGGCAGTACATTTTTTTCATTGTCTTGTAAGGAATCTCGGCCGGAGATATGGACGTCTTGGGAAGGTCAGCCGCGACTGAGAAAGATAACAAGATGTTTCACTTGGAGACAGCACAGGATGAAAATAAAAAGGAGTTCTGGAAAAGTCAATACGTATTGCGTAAAGAAAGACGCGCCACTTGAACATCAGCCCCGACGACTTACCGTGATCTGACCAATCCTAATTCATCACGATCTGGAGACGCAGTACAAATTTAATGAGTAGGAAAACGCAACACTGAACGTGCATACTATCGACTCACGGTATCCAGCGCTACTTAAAGCTCAGACCATTGCGCTACCCAAGAAGCATGAGACAGCACCGTTTCGTTCCATGCTTGACGCCTACCGCGAAGTGCCTACAGCCATTACTGCCCAGCAGCCAGGGTCCTTTACGCCGAGTCACAATCTTTAGAAGACACTGTGACAATGTACAACATCAACTGTAATTACACCAACCAGTCTAACAGAAGGGATCATGTCGTCGCCAGCCACGAACTTCTACTTTACCTAATGAATTAAATCTCAGTCCCCCTCCTCCCTTGAATCTATATTACTAACTACACCTATCATGATTTGCTTTATGCAATTCTTGTACCGATACTAATAGGCTCGAAGTTTTGGTATTTAATCTCAGCCTTCGTCAAGCCATCCCGGCCAATAAGGATATAATATTGCCCAGGGGCCACTGCTCCTCTTTCTATCAGGTAAAACTGATTCCAAGTCTGCCCTAGATCGACCAAACCGTTCTGATATACCATGGCAGGGACATTACATGTCAAACCATCATTAGATGGAGGTTCACAAGTAAGATAGGTGTATTGGCCTTGTGGGACACCTTGGCAAATGGACAGACCGGCCTCCCAGCCAGTTGAGTCATATATCAGGCAGAGTGGCTTATCGCCCAAAAGGAGGTGCTGTGTGTCGTGATCGTAGCTGAGGCTGGCTTCTGGGAACGAGGCTGGGAATGGGGAGGAGGCTGCTCCAGTTCGGATTTGAAACTGTCCGCCATCCGAATGGATAACAAGTCCAGCAGCAGTACCACCTTGGACGACCAAGTTGAAAGTGGTGGAAATTGGTGCAATAGCGGTTGTAGTTGTGGTTTCGATAGAACTAACGGCTGGCTCGGCTGTGCTTTCAGCACTTGTAGTGGTGGTCTCTTCAGTCGTAATGGCGGTTGTTTGAGCTGTAGTGGTAATTCCTTCAGTCGTGGTAGTGGTTACTTCAGTCTCAGTGGCAACTCCTTCAATCGTAGTTTCAAATGTCGTGCTTGTTGTCTCTTCCGTTACAGTCGCTTCCAAGGTACTCTTTCCCACAGTTGTAGCCTCTGAGGTCATGCCACTGTTTGTATCAGTTACGGTGCTCTGAGACTCTGTCGCGCCCATAGAGACCGTAGCAGTGGATTCAAAAGAGAGCATGATGCTTGTAAACGAACTCATCGCAGTGGTGTCGGTGGTTGTTCCAGGATACGAGTCACTGGTGGACGATGCATCGGATGTTGGGTCGGCAGAGAGTGTCGATGACCAAGAGGAGTCCATGGTAGACGATGAGAAACTGCTGGGTGATGGCCGACATGGTCCTGCAGTCACCGCGAGCGCCAGAGAGGCCGCAATGAGAAGCTTTGAAGCAATCATTTTGAAAACGAAGGACGGAAGTCGGAATGGAGAGTATGGGAAAAGCTTGAAGAAAGAATGAGCGAGGTTTTTACTATTCTTGTGCTTAATGACTCGATTGCTCAGGACAGTAGCATTAGACTATTGGACGTTATTTGGTTTAGCGGCAATAATGTTAAATTTGAGGCTTGGCTAGACGTGTTCTAGACTCAGCTAACCGTAACTGACTATTCTTTATTTGTTAGAGTGGGCCTTTGGAACATGTAAGCGCAATTTACCGCCCATGCCTCCATGTTTCGTCAGAGGAGAGTTTGGGAATATGAGGTTGTCTGCATTGATAGTGGTGAGTATTTACGATGCATTCGAAGACGGATGTCATGAAACATGCCGTGATATTCTCGAGACGGGAGGAGTAGAGCACCGAAGTAGAATTGGTGCATTCCAGCGTTATGTCGTAGCGGTTAATACCGACATCATCTTTGCGATGGATAAACCCTAGGACCACGGGTCATGTGTAAAGATTCTACTGCCTACCCATTACTGAGAGGGTCTGTTAAGCGACAGCGCCCATCTTGTCCTGCCCTCAAACCGGGTTGACATACCACTCAGCCCAACCCAACCTTAGTGTCTCGAGGTAACGTACTTGCTGCCACCTGATGTAGCTCTTCCAGTATTAGCCTACACCTCGTATATTGATTCTCAAAACGAACTTCCATCGCATCTTATTTTATCCTACTTTAGCTTCTACCTTGAGACGCATTGCCCTCCGCCCTTGCCGTTTACTGATGTCCCCATCGTCGCCCTCCCCACGCTCCATATCTACGTCTCAACGCCATCGTTTCTTCAGCTCCGTGGCAGCTACATAACACCCCAAGACTCCACTTTATAGTTTATTCATAAGCAGCAGGTTCAGCACTTCCTACATTACAAAATAGACTTGCGCAGCCGTTGCCTTAGTGTCTGTGAGCGTAGATAAGGCAGAAATCTGTTACAAGCTGACATCTGCATCGCTACTGACATATTGTTCTTTAATGCTGATGCCATTCTCTCATTTGACGAAACGTGATGCTGGTCAGACCTCAAGGTACGAGCAACTCTAAACAACGATATGATGAGTAACACTGGAATGAAGGTCTCAGTTTAATATATATCAAGGTATAAAAAGGTGATAAGCTATGGGAACTCTTGCATGCCCGCTGTAATATGGTTTGGCCTCCTGTGGGTGCGAATTGCGTTTCGGATTATCGCGAGGCGTCAATGGCTGCTAGTATCCGCAATCATCTGGTCGTCGGTCATGTCACGGCCGTCGATTGAGCAGACAGAGCAAGAAAAAAGACGGTGCAGCAAAGAAGAAAAACATATGGTTTCGATTGTCTTGAGGTGGGTAGCGAATATGAAGTTAACAAGGAGGCATAAAATCCCAGTCCGAACAAGATCATGCAGTACAGAAGATACTGTGAAGCTGCATCGAAAGAGCGGTAGTTGGAGCCTGAGATTTTGACAATCCCATCAACAGCCATGACCCATCTCGACCCGGTCAACTGCTGGGCTCAAAATTCCACTGTGCCACGGCAATTGTTCCACGGCAATTGTTCCACGGACAGCGATCGTTCCACGGCGATCTCCCCTCATCGGCACTAGTGGGCCAGGCGCATCCTTTTTCGGATACGTCGCCGAACTGGGTAGTGGTTGATGTCATATAAAACACAGCTCGTCACATACAAATTGAAACGTTTCCCAGACTTCTACTCTCCTCATACTCAGCTATCAATCCCGTACAGACCATCATGGGCTCCAGAGTTGAACTTGAGGCTACAAAGCATCTTATGCTGATCGATGGGGAAGTATGATTGACCCTCTGATGGAAATGCCAAGAGTGGTATTAACGTCATCAGTTGGTTGGTGCCTCGGATGGAAAGACGTTTCCCCTCTTTAACCCAGCAACTGGCGAGCAAGTCGCAAATGGTGAGAACATACAATGGTGCTCTCTGGCTTGTATGCTGACAGCTATTACGAATAGTCCCTGAAGCTACAAACGACGATGTTAACCGAGCAGTGGCAGCTGCCCAGCGCGCCTTTCCCGAGTGGTCAGCGCTGGACCCTGCCAAGCGCGGCAGCTACATGAAGAAACTAGCAGTCCTGATCAAACAGCACAACGATGAACTGGCCTTGCTCGAAGCCAAGTCCATGGGCCGTCCACTCCCCGAGTTCTTCGAGGGCTACGCTTCATCAGGAAGCTATGAGCACTATGCCGAAGCATGGCCGCACGTCCAAGGCCAAGCAAGCCTCAACACACCAGGCTATGTCACCATGACTCTACGTCAGCCTTTCGGGGTCGTCGCTGCTATCATCCCCTGGAATGCTTCGCTGTTATTCTTCGCGAGCAAGTCCGCGCCTGCGTTGATCACGGGAAACACAGTGGTGCTCAAGTCGAGCGAGAAGGCACCGCTTGGAGCCGCGAAATTTGCTGAACTTATTCACAAGGCTGGGTTTCCGCCGGGTGTCTTCAACGTTATTTCTGGCCACGGGAATCCATCTGGTGCTGCCCTGTCGTCACACATGGATGTACGAGCTATCTCCTTCACGGGCTCTTCACGCACTGGCCGCGCAATTCAAGAAGCGGCTGCCAAGTCAAACTTGAAGAAAGTCATCCTCGAACTCGGCGGGAAGTCACCCGTCATCGTTTTCGAGGACGCTGATCTTGACCAAGCGGTTAAAGACACCATGCATAGTATTCAGTGGAACAGTGGACAAGCCTGCATGGCCAACTCTCGTGTTTATGTCCAGGAGTCAGTCTCTGAGAAGTTTATCGAGGGTTGCAAGAAGGCTTTAGCAACTGTGAAAGCCGGTGACCCGACTCACGAGGGAGTTAACCACGGCCCACAGGTGGATAAGGTTCAGTATGAGACTATCATGTCATACATTGACGAGGGTAAAAAGTCGGGCACTCTCGTCCATGGTGGGGAGGGCAACTTGGGCAAGACAGGCGGCTTTTTCGTTGAGCCGACGATCTTCCTGAACACAGCCGAAGATGCAAAGATCATGAAGGAGGAGGTCTTTGGACCTGTCGTCAACATCAACACCATCAAGACGGAGGAAGAAGCAATTCTCAAGGCGAACGATACCGAATACGGTCTCTACGCGGCAGTTTACACCAAGAACATCGACCGAGCCATGAGGGTAGCCAAGCAGCTTGATGCGGGCTATGTAGGTATCAATTGTACCAGCCCGACCACAGCCAAAGACCTGCCCTTTGGAGGCTACAAGTCGTCGGGTCAGGGACGGGAGGGATATCTTTACAGTATGGATAACTTCTTGGAGGTTAAGAGCGTTATAGTCAAGGTGGAGAATAGCTCCAAATTATGAGAACATAGCAGATACGGGACGAAGAAATTGACCCTGCCTGTAAAGAAATCTATCTGTCGCAGAAACAATGTCGCAGAAACAATGTCGCAGAAACAATGTCGCAGAAACAATATCGCGTAACTACCCCATCCCAATATCACAATCCAGTATCAACGAAAGAAATAAAGCTAGTGACAACTGTACAACTGGTATTCCTCCCACCAAAAACGGACGAGTTTAGTACACGCCAGGCACGAGTCGCCATCTAACCTTGTTCTTATACTCGTCCCAATCCTTGCCATACTTCTCACTACAGGCATAATCGTCTCTTCCCTCCCGGTGGATAAGCAGAAATCCGAACCACGCCGAGTACAGGTATGTAAACAGCATTCCCCAAGGCGCAGCATCGCCAGGAGTCACCAAGCGGCCGTCGAGCATCGTGGCAACGCCAGCACCAGCCACAGCACTACCAGCAGGAAGGATCACGTAGCCTGCGAGCTTGGTCGGCAAGCAGAAAGGCAGCGACTGGATCCAGTCGCCGAGGTAGTTGATGTGGCGCGCCATTCCCCACCAGCCGCCAGTGAGAAGCTTGGTTCCTCTCTTGGTCTGGATGAAGGTCATGTTGGCGAAGGCAGGGTTGCTGGGATCCTTGCGGAACAGCGCCTTCTGGTTGTTGGATGATCGGAAGATGTACAATCCAATGGCGAAAACAGTCATGATGGCTGTGACGCCGAGAGGTCCCAGATGGACGGGGTAAACAGAGAGGTAACGGCATTGAGTGGTATACAGGAACGGAACCCAGACGATGTCGCCCCAGACAAGCATGAAACCAAGTCCATCGGTGGTGATATCCATCATGCCCAAGAGTCCAGCCTCGGAGTATTGGCCTTCGAGAACATAGTACGCTTGAACCAGGGAGATCACCAGAATACTGTCCGAAACATAGCCGTAAGTACGGTACTGCTTGGCGATGAAGGAGCAGTTGAGCAACACCCAGCCAGTAAGTCCAGGTCGCATCTCCAGCCAAGCCTTGACATCGATCTCGCCAAAGAATGGGAGCGTGATGCGGGGGTTCAGCTCGCGGCCGATAAAGAAGTCATAGATAAGACGGCCCGTGTGTCCTCCCACGGCCAGTTCGCGCAGTTCGGGGTTTCCCGGCTTGACGCTGAAACTGCGAAGGTAGGTCCAGATAGAGATGATGTAGGTGAGGACGGTGCTTGTGGTGAGGAGCTTTAAGTAGTTGTCGGTAATGAAGGTCCAGACGGGGAATTCAGCTCCGTAGATGTAAGTTCCGACAGCGCAAGCGGTCAATTGGACAACGGTAGCGGAGAATGCATTGAAGCGATACTCAAGAGGACGGCCTGACTCACGCAGCTTCGTACCAAGCGCATGCTCAGCTGGAAGCACGCGGTACAGCACGAGACTGAGGAAGTAATAAGCGAAAAGCCAGCCCGTCACTTCCCAGCTCATAAACCCCGAGATACCATCTTGGGGCCAGGGGATCTGCGACTTGAGCTTTTGCCATGTCAACGTGCGTGGCTCCAGCAGAGCAGGCGCGGGACAGCCCGAGACGTCGTTGCAGCCCAGGTAAAGGACTTGCATGAGAACGGGAAGGCCAAAGACGATGCCGGTGGCGCCAAGACTGTCTGGGTTAGTGGCGTTGAGCTGACTGCGATTAGGGAGCACTTACGGGCCACCGAATTCGTATCGAGGGGTGACTGGTGCCTTCATAGTGAAGACGGAGGGCCAGATGATGGAAGCGAGTTCGGTTGATGGATGTGCTGACTCAATTTGCTGAATAAAATCCCATCACTTGGCAGGCGAATGTGAAGTTATAGACAACTTGAGACGCTGGTGTCTCGTGCAAAAGAAAAACATCGGGCCATTCTGGGAGACAACGGAAACGTTTGGCCCGGCCCACAGTGAACAAAGATACCCGAGACAAAGGCACCGATCATTGGGTAGCCAGGGGGGGAGTTTGCGGGGTCTCATCAGAGGGGTTTTGTTATACGAATACGGCCGGACGCGAGGAACCCGAGGGACGCGTCCAGGCAGGATTTACCACTCTGAGGGAATCTTAAATTTATGCCTAAATTCAAAACTGATATTTCTCGCATTCGCGATCATTCTCTTATTCGCTCATGCGCAGTGACTCGTGAACCATGAGATTCCCAGCTATTATCTTCTTCGCCATGCATCATCATTTCTTCTCCAGGATCTTCTTGATCTCTTCCTGATGCGAGGAAAAGTTGTCAACCAAGTCATCCCACATCTTGGGCTCATGCTCGTGCTTCTTGTCGCTGTTCCACGCCCAATCCGTGATGGTCAATTGTCTGCAGCTCTCAAACATGAAGGCCACCGCGCCCTTGGAGATTTGCATCTGGGGCGGAGGCTGCGCCGAAGCTGCCTTGAATTCCTACGCAAAGTCAGGACAAAACAACTGATTGAAGACGTGGAACTCTTACCTCGTAGGCTACGCCGTGCGGAACCCATCCGCATTCGAAAGAAATTCCTCCGGGCTGGAAATCGTCCGAACGGCCCGCATACTCTCCGTAGATGAGACCCATCAGCTCTGAGGCTGCGTTGCGGTGATAGTAAGGTGGTCTGTACGTGTGCGACGCGACGTCCCAGCGGGGAGAAAAGATCAGGAAGTCCGCCAAAGGAGCATTCTCGTCCCTTGAGCGGGCAGTCAGAACGCAGAAGATCGAAGGATCGATGTGATCCACCGAGATAGACCCAACGTTGACGAACTTGGTCAGGTCGTACTTGTACGGCACATAGTTTCCATGCCACGCAACCACATCAAAGGGACAGTGGTTCTGCGTGCTCTTGAAGAAGCGGCCGCCGAGCTTGTACACGATCTCCCAGGGATCATCGCGGGTCACGTCGTAACGCGCCTTGGGGTACATGAAGTCCCTGGCGTTGGCGAGGCCGTTGGACCCCAGAGGGCCGAGCTCGGGCAGCTCAAAGTGAGAGCCCCATACCTCGAGGATGTATCCTCTGGTCGGGCCCTCGACGGAGACTCTGAAGCGCTGGCCGCGCTGGATGACGCAGATTTCGCCCGGCTGGACGTAGAGGTTGCCGAACTCGGTTTGGATGTCGAGAGCGCCCTGCTGGGCGATGATCAGGAAGTCTCCGTCTGAGTTGACAAAGGCGCGCTTGTCCATGCTCTTTGTTGCTGAGAAGATGTGCGTTGCAAGTCCTTCCCTGAGAGTCGGATCCCCTGGTTTCTGTTAGGACAGGTGATGCTGATGGACTGTGGAGAGATATACCTGAGCCAGCGATGGTGCGAAGTCCAGAGACAAAGTCAGTGCCATCGTCTATGGCGAATGGGAGCTTGTGAGATCAGTATACTTGTCATATCATGAAAAGGTCGAGATCGGAGAGTCTGCGTACCCAAGCCAACTGGGTTGGCGATATCCTGACCGCAGGATTGAGCGGCAAGAAGCAACTTTCCGTCCCTTCAACCTTTGGCATATCGGTCTGCAAACATTAACACTGAGCATCAGTCATCAAACAGCGGCCACAGGTACTCACAAAGCCTTGGTGAGCCACAGCCGGACGCGCTCGGTACAGCCAAGAGTTTTTGTTCGCCTGTCGAGAAGCACCAAACGATGTCGTCATCTGCTCCGCGTACAAGCCGAATCTCACACAGCGAGGGCTGTTCTGGCCCTGGGGGATCGTGCCGGGAATCGCTTCGGACTCATGATGGTTGTTGAAGCCCGAGAGATACTCGTAAGGGTCGTTCTTTCGTGTAGCGAAGGAGGGGATGCTGCCGTCCTTTTGGGTCTCAGCCCAGTGGAAGATGTTCTGGTAATCAATCTTGTCCGCCATGGTGATGGTGATATTGTACTTCACGAGAGATATTTTAGAAAATGTGAAAACAAGAAGAGAAAAGCGTCACCACATTCTGTGTTCTCCTCATACAGACCGATCGCTTACCTAGTTCCCCGCTCCATGGCTGCACCATCGGCAATTGGGGGTCGTCTTGGCGCCCGCTAATGGTGAGAAGGTCTGAAATAGCGGGAACTGGCTCCACGATCATTACTTGATGCTTGCTGACCATTCAATCAGTCAGACTGCACTCGCGGTTACATGTGGGTACATCGTTTGTGGGCCATTCTACGTCATATTGCAATGCTGCAGGTTAAGTTGGGTATATTGGGAATATAGCAAGATATATCCCAGTTGCACAACTAAACATAGATCAGGTCTTCTTTTTTCCCCGTCATTTGTTCTGCTAATCTATTTGCTTCTCCTACCCTTGGGAATATACTCAGACACTCGCCCGTGATAGTCAGAACGGCCACTCGTCCGTACCAGTGTAGCCTCCATCAAGACTAAGATTACCGTCAACGTCCCAGTCAAAAGGCAACTGACTTGCTTCGAGAATCCAATAGCCAGCACCATGATTCTTACACAGGTGAAACGGAGCCTTTGGATAGCTATCCACATATGGAAGCTGTATGTGATGAAATTTGCCACGCGCAGCGTCGTCCACATCTGACTCCTTCATGTTATCTTTACCATCATCACCCAAGATGCGCCAAATCTGGCTGTATGAGATTCGTTGCCCGTTGTGTTGTTTAATGAGGCTTCCATTGACTTCCCCAAACCACTCCATAGGTAGTACGAAAGCACACTCTTCGAGACAGGGCCTTTCTCTAACAAACTCGTCGATTGTTTCGAGGGCTTTGCCAAGTTGCTGTCGATGTGACTTGATTTCCACTGAAACATAAAGTCGTCTGAGACTTGGGAACTGACCACCGTGTGGAGCGAGCTTGGTCAGGACTTCTCTGAGGCCATCGGGGTCAACCTTGAGTGAACACTTGACTTCAAGGGCGGTGACGACGTCAAGTCGTGGTCGCTCCACCAATTGATCCAGATGCATGATCATGGCATCGTCTGATAGAATGATGGTGTTTGTCGAATATAGAATATCGATAGTCTCTGCATAACTGCTCGGCTTGATTAGTGTACACTCCTTCCACGAAGACACCTATCGACTCCCTTTTGGCGGCAGGATCGCAACCATCCCATCATACCAATGTTCTTCGGCTTTGGCTCTCCTCCGAAACAACATCCCTGGTCGTGATTGAAACAACGATCAGCCCAAGGACCCGTATTACTCCCACCTCGCGTCATAGGACCCAAGCTCTTCACCATTTTCCGATTGCAAATACAACCGCACCACGACCAGATTTCAGACTCATTGACGGGCTCATCGTCGAGTGTGTTGGTCATGTTGAAACCAAGACACATGTGGAGGCGCTTGTCTCCAAACGCGAGTCGTAGGATATCGTGCCTCACGTTGGCTGGCAGCGTGAACCAGGCTGACCTTTGGAACGTCGCAGTTGGACGATTTTGTTGGTCATTTGTGCCGCCGTCACGAAAGCCGTCTGGCGTTAAAGCGCGTGGCCTGTGTTGGGGTAGAAAAGGGATTTGGTGTCTGTCCAATCATGATATGTAAATGTGGAAGAATGTGGACTAGTGATTACTAGATAACAGTTGCTCTAGCACGAGTGGTTTGGTGCAGGTGAAATCGAGGGTTATACCTGGTGAACCAGCAGCAAAATCCGGTGATGGGGCTTCAAATGGCGAGCTTCCGCTTGTTATAGGGCTTGACCGCGTCATCTTTACGTGCTATAAGACGGTTGGTTGATGAAGGATGATGGCGGGAGTTATTCTGGCAGAATGCTTAGCTCCTACCACGTGTCTGATTGCGTAAGGTGAAAGTTGAGTTGAGGGTAATTTCCATAGCTCAGCATCCAAGGTTACCGGAAGTGACTACTTCAAACAATGCATTCGAGACGTCACTACAAGACAGTTACGCAAGAGATGCTTAACACAGGTTGTCACTTTTCTATCGTGTGGGAGAACGTTCCGGTGGATACTGATAATTTAACAGCATTATGAAGGAAATGAAGACGCAAGTGCTTGAGAAGTTCACAGATATCTGAGAGTCATAAGAGTGCAAGTTACAAGATGGAGAAAATTCTGGTTTTAAGAGCTCCGTATTACATCCCAGTTTTACATCTGGTCTATTTAAACTGCTCGCCAAAACCACTATCCTAAGCGGACGAACGATTCATGCTGCCGAGAAGGCGTTGGACGCGGCGCTGGATGAGGGTTTTGGCGCTGCTACGACCACCGAGGAGTCTACCACTACGTCTACTGGTACTGAAACCACTGAAGAGGCCACCTCTACCGGCGCTGCTGAGATCACGGATGATAAGACTGAGGATAACATGTTTTGGGCGTAGAAAGGAGATCCTGTCGAGATGTGGTAACATCGAGCTGTCAAACTCGTGCAGGATTCACATCGACTACTGCACCAACTGCCACAATGACGGCTAGAAACAATGAGCGGCAATTCAGACTGGTGCTTCCCGAATCGCCTTCATGCTGCAGAATGGGAAGAGAAGTCGGGTTTTTCATGGATTCGCCCAACCTAGCTAGGGCGGTGCTGGAGAAGATCGAGAGTCGCTCTTCTACTACCTAAAGATATGTCCATGGTTTACTATTCCTCCATCAGATATTTCAACTGACAAATCGAAGATCCGTGCCCCATCCGGGTTGAGAAGGGTCTGATAATTTATCGCGCAATCTTTGATGCATTTCGTCGATCTTTCCATTTTCGTGCGCTATTGCGACACAGTTCTCAATCAGCTCGCATCGCTCCCAAATACGCGCTCGATTCCGGATACCATGTAGCTTGGTTGTCGCGGGGTTGAAGAGCCTCCACACGCGTCTCCAATCCACAGATGCGTTGGGGAGGTTATCTCGTTCGTGATGGCGTATCCACGCTGCTACACCGGCACGAAAGCTATTCCACTCTTGCCGTAAAGACTCCTGCTGTGCGTTGTATGGCGCCAATATGTCCTCGCGACGTCGGCGGTTGAGCGCTTTCACTGCTTCACTCAGTTCCTCCATCTCTTCATCTTCTTCTATGATTTGCTCCCACATGGCGTCCTCTGCTTCTTCACTTGTAAGGTCAGCAGGGAACTTGGGCGGCGCAAACCCCAGTGGACAGAGAGGATCCCACGTTATGGGGCGGTCTGGCGATGCCGGATACGCGCTGCCCTCCAAGACTTCCCATAGCCAAGGCATGTTCCTGCTTACAAATGCCCAGTATGCCGGTTGGGTTAGCTGACATAGCGGACGGCAAGTTGTAGCAACAGCGTTTAAATCAGCCAGGCTGAGAAAAGAGAGTATGTGACTTTTGAGCTCAGTGGGAAGGGCTAGGAGCCCTGTATGGGGGACTTGACTGGATGCTTTTATCGCAGCTGCTGTGCAAGTACCTGAAACCTGGGAGATGAACGGGATCTCTACAGGATTTGCAGCAAGCCACTCATCACCTCCAAAGCTGAGCCATGGTTTGTACCACATCTCGCGGGCTTTTTCAACTTCTGCCACCTGGAATGTCATTTCCCTGCTTATTCTGTAAGACACTGGATCGGACCGGGCGCAAGGCAGTATCTCACGCCAGTGCCACAACCCATCCAGGTCAACCCGTCCTAGACGACGGTGCGATGACTTTGCGTAGATGTCGAGACAGTAAGAGTGAACTGGAAGTGGATACAAGACGTCTGTTTCCTGCGTTCGGTCAGTAGAAGTTCCAGTAGCACAATACGGGGAGACGTACATCACAGCCTTCTTCCACGCATTCCCAATTGGCATTCATTTCACGTAGCCCATGACGCGGTGGATAAAAGCTACGCCATTGCTGAAATATTCCATGAACACTCAGGTTCGAGCCATTTGACTCTCCCGAAATATAGAACAGGCTGTCTTTCTCCAGGAGCTCGTCACTCTCTTCTGCCTCCCAGTCCCCGGGTTTCGGAACCAAGAAGCGCACGTTACGACAGTTTTTCATCTGTTCCACGCTGAGGATATGGCCATTGATGCCTTGTAAGTTCTGGCACGAAGGGGCAGCGATGTGCTCTGGTCTAACGTGGGGGTTGTCGTCGCTGTCGCCGGGGAAAAACCTGTGGGTGGCAGAGTCACGGTTGCCTGTGTAGTGGATAATCCCATGGTGCCATGTTCCGTGAGGGAGGCGTTCAGGTCGTGGTGGATGGTGTAGCTGTGATAAAGGATATATGTTCGCTGTGTCCATGTCGTCATCTTTTCCTCCACGGCCCTCGCTCTCTCCGTTGCTACCGCTGTCGCTTCCGTCGCAAAAGTCCTTTTGCAGTTCACCAGATCCCTCGGCTTCAGACCCCGAATCATACTCAAGGGCCTCGCTCTCACTACGGGCCCGGCTCTCCGGAAGCCAGTCGGAGTCATCGTCATCGTCAGATTCTGGCCAGCGGGCATAGTATTCCAACTTGAAGAACTGAGGATCATCGGGAGTCCGATCTACGACCGTGCACTCCTGACAATCCCCCGGCTCTGATTGTTCGGGCCAGTCAAAGAAGCTTGTGTAGTTGGCCCCGTCAACGTTCCACGCTGCGCTGGGTGGTTCATCGGGTGTGCGGATGCGGGCTATAGATATATCGACGCCACATATCACGCAGTTGAAGGAGGCCATAACACTTGGTTGTAGGTGATAGCGATGGAGCAACAAAAGCTGTATGGTTTCAACGGCGGTGATTCCTGAACTGAAGCGTGTTGGATAATCCCCTCTTTTTCTCTTGTCTTTTTGACCAGGATATGACCAATTCCGTTAGGTGCGGAGAATTTCCGCTCTGACATGCCAGGCCTCATCCACTGTCACAACTGGCATCGGCTTTTGAGCCATGTAGGAGGGAGATATTGTGGAATCGCAGGTTGAGGATATCGTTGGAGTTGGCGGGAAATAGAGGCAGAGATGTGGAAAAGATCCGTCGGGAGTGGTTAGACAGCTGCCTCCTGGTCAGCGTAGTCGTAGAGGTAACTGAAAGATGATAGAGCCATGCCATTAATACAACTTGCATGATGTTGAGAAGTTCTTTTTCAGGCAACTCTGCAAGACGACTGAACGACTAAATATGGGGGCTTTCAGACTTTCATCGGAACTCGAGCAGTAATGCTGGCCTGTAGCCGCGAGTGGACAATGGAACAGTGAGAGCAGAACAATAAAACAAACCTGTCTTGTGATATGTTATTTCTCCATGCGAAGACAACAACATGCCAATCTTCTCTGACCGCGTTTGCTGGCCTGCTATGAATGGCTTTCGACTGGAGAAGGTCGGGGGGAGCCCCCGGAGCGAAGTGATCTGTGGATGACGGACGAAAAGGGTTGGGCCATCGGATCAGCCGAGGCCAATGTCTGTTCGAGAACCCCAGCGACCAGGAACATCGTGAATCGGAATAAACAGCGATGTTCGAGCATCCCAGGCGATCTACCACACGAACAATCACTTCTTTTGTAAAGCAACATGTAGTTCTCCCTTGTACTTCCTTTCTGTAAACGATATTTGAGTCCGTAGATTCTTCATGGCATGACTTTTTAATACCTGAGGTGCATCGAAAACCATGAGAGTGCCGGCGCCATCGACCAGTGTCAGTGCCCACGCAGTTGTGTTGCAGATTCACTCGTTGGTGACCCACCCTTTGGTTCTTGTACCAAAATATCATGTCGAGCCTCTCCCTCTCCCTCAACCTCACCTCTTCAGCCTTGTTGTATTTCATCATCCACGAACGTCTCCCATCAACACCATCTGCCCGCATCAACAAATATCACTTCAAGTCTCTCCCTCTCCCTCAGTATCTCCTCCGCCTTTCTCAGCTTTCATCTTCTACAGACTTCTCTCATCAACAGCATCTACCCACATCAGCAGACTGCATCCTCGAGATCCCCAGCTCTCTCTCTTTTCTCTACGACCTTCTGTTGTCAAGCTCATCTCTCTTTTATCAACAGGCGATATCGACGATACCCGAAGCCGTTCTTTGCTTTGAGTGAAGGCACACAGTCAGTCCAAACCGAAGTGGTCAATAGCCTCTGCGATTCATTATCTTCATCGCGACCATCGAGCATCTCTCTGCGCTCAATCTCCTCTTGATCCTTTGATTCTTCTTTACTACCTTTTATCTTCAAGCTCATCTCTCCTCAATAACGGACGACATCGAGAATATCTTGTCATCTTACCTGATCGTGACCATCGAACATCCCTCTGCATTTTATCCTCTCTTCGTCCTTCTTCATCCTTCTTCATCCTCTACTTCCTACTTACGATCCCTACTCTCAATGTAAGCCCATCCCAGTCTCGAGTCATATTCCATCATCATATCCGCAGCTAACAACTATCAGATGTCGTCTTTTCCCTGGGCACGCCTGCCAGCTGAGATTAGGATGGAGATCATTCGCAACTTGCTTCCTGGCATGATCATACCCGAGCACCGGGATGGCAATTCTGTCGTATCGATCGCAGAAAAGTTCACAACTCAAAGCCTAAAGGAGGCGAGCGAAGAGATACACGGTATCTTAAATGTCATCCGGCCCCTCAGGGCCACATCGACCGAAGACGATGTGACCCTGTTCAACATGGATCCAGTCCACGACACCCTACTGGTATGGGGCATGTTTCTGCCTCGGATGGACCGGGAGCGGTGCTGGGAGCCCGAGGATATCCAGGCGTTAAGCCTGGAACCCCACGCCCTCCCGGTCCGCCGACTCATGACGACGACGAGGTATCCTATGATGCCGGTGACGGACGACCCAACTGGACGAAGTAAGTTCAGTCTTCAGACGGCTTATGTATAGCAATTGCTAAAAAACCTTCAGTGTCTGAATCAAAACTGTATCAACGACAAGATACAGCAGAGCCTTGGGTGGAAGTCCCGTTCTCCACCAAGCTACCCATGCTGGGCACCTTTCCCTATCTCAAGGAAGCTGTTGTTTCCGTCCAATTCGCTGGATGGAACTGGCACATTGGTTCATTCCAAATGAATGGGCCAGATGTCGTTGCACCGCGGAGAGTCAACGAGAGATGGGGTCTGGCGCGAGTTGGTCCTCATTCTCCAGAAGCAGCCCGGCACTTCCAAAACCGAGGCATTGCTGCAGACACCGGGATCAAGTGGCGGTTTGTGCCGACCAAGGGCCTGCTTCTGCAACGAGATGAGCTGAGCTCAGACGAAGACCTTGTTGGTGTCGACAGCGATGACGAGCTTATGCTCTTGAACAAGGCTCATCAACAGCCTTGCATCGGGTTTTACGGCTACAGTCGCGGTACCATGTCGCTTGGAGGCAACTGGGCGGGCTTCCGATACATGATGGAGACCGACGAGGTGTATTTCAGCCCTCTTTCCTGGAACGAGGTACAGGAATTTGTCCACCGCTTGTACTCACCACCAGGAGCCGGACGGCAACTCCCCGAAGATCACGACCCTCAACTTATCGCCCGAGTCTGGATGATCCGACCCGGACAGGTTGTCGAACCCAAGGACCAACCACACCATTGCTGGACCAAGGTAAAGGCATGGACGGAGGACGACCCTGAGTGGGTCAAACAGTTAGAGATCACTTGGAAGATGGTCCGTGGCACTCTGCTCCGACGCGGCGTTGAACACCGCTACTGGCTCGAGTACGTTTGAGCGACATAGTACCCATCTGCATCGTCAAGCAACTGTAGCGACCCATCGGCACGAGGACAGTTCGTTTATTGAACCACGACATTGCATTTCGGAGTAGTCAGCATAACTTCATCTGGGAATACTGAGGAGGAAGCTTATTTTTGTCTTTGGGAATTGTTGTTGGCTGATTTTAAGACAGGCAATGGTCAGGGCAACCGAAGGCTAGATTCATCGCCACCCCTGCGCGATACTGGTATACAGCGGGGGATTAAAGGCGACATATAGGGGATTAAGAGAGTCTTGTCACTTGTAGTAACTAGCCGATCAGCAGTAGCTTTGTTCATAGACCTACAACGTATTTACCCATCAAGTCGTCGATACCAAACAGCCACATGCCGAGCCGACGACCCCATGACTAATAGATCACAAACTCCTCAACCAGATGCTCCGCATTATGGAACAGCTCATCGAAACTCAACCCATACAGATAGCAATCGTTCGCCAGAGTCCATCCCTCCCCATTCTCTCTTCGACGCAACACAAAAGGCACATCCGCGCCAGGAAAGTAGACGATCCGATCCCCCGCTCGAGCACACGGACTTGCAAGTCCCATTGACCCTCCCTCCGTAGTAAAAAGACAACGACCGTAGCTGGCAAAGGCCATTCTCTCGGAAAGTTCACGGAGGTCATACCTAAGCTTCGCAGGCTCGTCTTCAGAGTCGATTACTTTATCGTCCTTTTCAAGATCTAACCACCAGAGGTAGAACTCGGTGTCGCGTAGAAACATGGAGGGGTCAGCGGCTTCCAGCACGCTTGTGCCGCAGAGGCGATACCATTGGGTGAAGCCAACGTCGACGCTGAAGAGCTCAGAGCCGTGGATTGCAGATAGAGTAGACACGAACGCCTGAGTTACTGAAGGTCCAAGTGATGACTTCCACTCTGGAATCAACGTCGCGGCGAGAGACTCCCACTTCTTCATCAAATTGGCGAAAGCGTCTGTTCCAGGCGCATAAGCGCTTCCGTCGGGCAGTTCAGGTCCAATGTGCCGGATCGTGTCAACCATTTTGCCCCTGAGAACAAGTCCTCCGTTTTCCAAGAAGGTCAATCCAGGGAGATATTTGTGCCCTAGTTCTTCACGGGGAACACTGAATTGCTCTCCGTCTGCAGCACGAACGGTGTAGTTTGCCTCTGCGTTTTTACGATAACCAGGGTACCACGGGTGGTCGGGAAGGCTCCTTGTGGAAGAATCCGTGAAGTCCGGCACCCACGATGGAAGGCCTTCATAGCGCCTTGTCACGCCCAGATGCTTCAAGATACGCAGATCGCCAGTCAGTTTGATAACAGCCTCGGTAAACCGTTGGAAAATATCCTCCACTGGTGACTCATAGTCCACAGTAATAAACCCAGGTTCAAATAAACCCAGAATCCCGTAGATCTTATCCCTGACCTCCGTCGTCTGACAGACACGGCTGTATCGCAGAATATTCATGGGATCACTCCCAAACTCCAGTAAACGAAGCCTCCAAGCGTGACTGTCTGGATCAAACCCGGCAAGAGGATGATCAGGCTTATTTCCAGGGGCGCTGGATACAGTAGAGAGACCGTTTGCGCCACCAGAAAAGTCGGGTTTCCAACTCTCGTCGATGTTCCGCCAAAGTGTCGAGTCTTCGCCGCACACGACGATCGCTCTGCGGGCAAGGGCTATCTCCTGGATGACCCAGGTGCGGAAGAACCAAGGTCGTTTGATAAGTGCGTTCCATGCACGGCGTTTTGCTTCTGGTGGGACTGGGTAGTTGGGGAAAGAGTCTGCTATAGTGTCGTCTTTGAGGTGCTGAAACACAAGGTGTGAATCATCAGCCGCCTCGCCGAGCCAGACGATGACTTGGCGGGCTGACTTGTATATGTCTCCCATGATCCGGACCTGTTGGTTCCTCTCGCCATGGGCAGACTGGTCGATACAGAGAGAATCTACCCAGAGTGTTCGAATATCGTCAGTGGAGCGAAGATGGATGAGCGCCAGGTGTAGGTTTGGAGTGATGGAAATTTCCTCATCCTGAATTATGATGTACTTAGCAGGATTGGAATCCCCCCAGACATACGAGAGAGCTTCATAATCCGGCTGGAAGGTGATATCGCTGTCGATTAATCGGCCAACGAGGGGATCTGTACGATTGTTTGATGGTTGTAGTTCTAACAGGCGAAATGAACTACTGCTACTCAACGTTCGGTAAACGGTGGCTGTAGATTTGCTTCCCAGAGTGTGTAACGACTTTGAGCTGTTCTCAAGCCGTGGCGCTGTGTGAGGAACATCTTGTCGATGCATCGCCAAATGCTCCAGTTGTCCATCCCATATCTTTCTCTGCAACTCTGCAGTCTCAACGATACCGGATCTAGTCTTTGCATAAGATGGAACAGCCCACTCTCCATTTTCAGAGAGTTTCCTTTCCAGCATCTGGATGATCTCAAGTCGTTCCGGAATCAGCCTAAACAGGCCACGGCCAAGATTCCGCATCGTTGTCCGTGCATCGTGCGGCAGACCTGGACATGTAGGGTCGGCGCCAGCTTCGAGTAGGAAACGCAGGGCTGGGATGACGTCCTCGACGATAGCTAGATGTAGCCAGCTTGTTTCTGTGGCGGTTTTCTCCCCGTCCGGCTGTCTTAGCTTGGCAATTATAACTGCGTCGATATGCGGACCAGGATAATCGGTGACCAAGTACTTTATGGTGTCAAGATTCATGTGGCTGTACATGAACAGCCGATGTGCCATCTGACCCCACGATTCAGCATCTGAAGGTAGTAGTGGGCCGTATTCTTTGACACACCAGCGTAGCAAGTCTACCCGCTTTCTCTCCAACGCCTCGTGTTGCAAAGAAGCTGGGTTGAGCTTGATATTGTAGGAGACGAGAAGCTGAGCCATTTCGATACTCTGCACGCCGGATGGTACTTCTGATAGTCGAATGCCACGTTCGAGAAGGTGTTTGGCAAAGTCAGGGTTGTTAGTCTCGGTGCAGTAGGTCAGTGCCTCCTGATAGTCAGTGTCTTCCAGGTTGTGTGCGCGCGACATGAGATCCTCCAAAAACCCCACTATAGAGTCATCGTCTGCATAGTGCGCAGCAGCTATCGCGACTTGTACAGGTGTCAGGTCTCCCTTCGTCATCCCGTGATAAAAGATACACGGCCGCCGCAAACTAGCACTCTCGCCGCGCGAGATCAACTCAGCAACGACTGTGAGCTTCATCCCAGAGGCAGCAGCATGCATGGCTGTTCCATATGTTGAGCCATGGCCTTGTCCCCCGTCTATCATTCTTGGACCTGCTACGTTAGCAACCACGCCATAGTCCATGAGCTGCTTGACACAGTCTAAGGACCCTCGAAAGCAGACAATGTGAAGAAGCATGACAAGTCCAGGGTCGTCCTTGGCATAGGAGAGCCCTTGTTCTAAAAGAAAGAGGATGATGCCACCCCAGGTAGCACTGATATCAAGCTCCCACATAGGCGTATCGTAGTCGACTCCAGGAGGCCAACCAACCCAGGTCATGTCGACTATGTTTTGAGGAGATATAAATGCATCTAGGGTGGCCTGAAGCAGGTTGACTGCTTCGTATTTTCCATCGGCCTGGACAGACGGGTCAGCAGCCTCTCTTTCTTTGACAAGCTGTTCCGAGGGTATCCGCTTATATGTAGTCGACATGTGTGCTCCAGAAGCGATAAGGAAGCGAAAAAGCTCCTCGTATCCCAAAACGCACGTATAGAACAAAGCCGAGTAGCCATCGCCGTCAAGACAACTGGCCGAAGCACCATGGGCCATCAGCAACTTGACCACATCCAAAAGCTCAGGACATGACTTTTTGGGGTCTTGGCCAAGGTACCCCGGCGCAACCCTGGCCGTCTTGATTGCAACCTGTAGCACATCATTCTCATCAACAAATAGAGTCTTGGTGTCGTCTTTCTCCAGCAAAGCACGGGCGAGTTGATAATCCGGCCTAGACTCTCTAGCCAAGCATTTGCGCACGGCCTCAACGTGGTAGCGCTTGAATATGGGGGTTTGGCCATACTGGCTGAAGAACTCGTCGAGTTTCAGCTGCTCGAGTCGTGTCAAGGGATGGTCTTTGTCAATTGAGATGGAAGCTCTGCCGCTGCAGAGGGTTAAGAGCCATTCGCCTGCTGTCGCGATGATTTCATCATGGGTGGAAATGTCTGCGTCGGGCTGTGGTGAGTGCATTTTGGATGAGGACGGTGAGTGATGCTGACGGGGCATGGCCTTGAAGGTGTGCCTTACAAGTGGGGAACACATCCTGCCCGGTTATAATAATTCAGCGCTAAAGCCATATCATCCCGGCACCCATACTATTTGAGAGAAGTGTTAAACAGAGTGTCGAATTATAGCGTAGGTTCAGGACAGGATACGAAGGATCCGTAGCAAGCACCAGATTTTGTGAGTCGAATGGCAACCCATCATCTTCAATGGGAGAGGCTGGTGTTCAATATGGAGCCAATACCTTGATGCTTTTGCGGGCAGAGTCTGAGCACAAAGGACCCAGATTTATATATTTCGAGATTAATCAATTGAGCGAAAATAACTGAGTTTAAGCTCCAAACGTGCAGACGTTGACAGAACGACGGAAATACCAGTCACGTTATTGTACCTGCCATGAAATGTGGCTCACCTATTGAACCCTAAAATGCACATATATCTTCAACTAATCATTCCACCATTAGCCACCAACCACTAGTGATGTGGTTAGCGGTAGGCTTGCGGCGTCTCTATAGCCTCGTGGCTAGCAATCATCCAAAACCCGGTTGTAACCTGACTTGGCTTGACATGCAATAGGTCGAGATGAGGTTGACTGAGCAAAGAGGCTTGCATACCCGCAGATCACAATCCTGCAGTGGATCTAGCAGACAGACGTCTCTTCTAGGCTTGGTCTGTCTCAGTCGTGGCGCCATGGTCCGGTTTCGTCTTCGGTCCAGATGTGGTTTGAGACAATTGGCTTTTCGCGGAGCAGTCACGCCGGAAGTAATTGTACCAGTGGGCGCGATACAGTACATTATTTGGGAGATTTCTTAGTACCCATAGCCCTGGAATGTGACCCAAAAACAGGCATACTTAACAAGGCTTCACCCTCACAGTCCCTCCCGCGCTCACCATTCGACTTTTGCTGTTTCTGCGTCCTGCAAAATGGGCCAGTACGGCTACTTAATACCGGACAGGTACGTCCGCGAGGTTCCCGATGATGTCGACATGAATACCTCGAGCATCTTCTGGGGCTTCTCTCTCGCTGCGGCCGTTTTCACAATCACGACGGCGTCGCAGCAAACCTGGCGGGCGTGGAGGAGATATCACCGCGTTACAGCCTACGTGGGCATGATCTGGGCGGTTTGGTTCAGCAGCATGGTGCTCGGCTGTCTGGCGTGGGGGTTCCAGCGGCAATACATAGACCCGAGGTGAGTTTTGTCATTTCATTATGGGGGATTGTGTCTTCACTCTATTGACACCACATAGCTTTGGTTTCTATTTTTCTGTCGGTTCGTCGCTCTCTATTTATATGCTAATGGATAAGTAGCTAACACAAGCCAGCTTTGTTCTGGGCGCTGCAAGTACAGTTCCTGCTGCAGATCATCATCAATCGCATTGGCCTCTTGATGGTTGTTCAAGGACGCGCCACCCGCCTCAAGTGGATTGTCTTCGCCATAGTGTTGGCAGTGAATATCAGCGTGTTTGTTATTTGGATTCCCGCCCGTCTACAGATCAGCGACCGCTGGATCTATCTCAACAAAATATGGGACAGGTGCGAAAAGGTCATATTTGCCGTAGTAGATGGAGTCCTGAACGGATATTTTATCTACTTAGTTCGATCGCGACTTATCGAAAATGGCCTAACGAAATACATCCCTCTCTACCGAATGAATCTTTTCCTCATCTTTCTCTCTCTATCACTGGATGTAAGTGTGGCCCGCTTCGTACCTGGAATCGGATTGCTGATGCCTTTCTCCAGGTCGTTTTGATCGGACTAATGTCCCTGCCGAGTAGCTTGGTGTAAGTACCAATCCATGCCATATGGACCTTCGCTAACGTTCTTGCAAGATACCTATCATTCCATCCGATCTGCTACCTTCTGAAACTTCAGATCGAGATGAAAATGGCCGAGCTTATCACAAAGATAGTCCGCTCTTCGGGCGCTCGCGGCACCAACAACATGTACTATCACCAATCGAGCACGAACAACGGAAGGACGGTTAGAACGACATCCATGGCCAGACCCAAGACTCCGCCACCCCTCACGGGAACACAGGGGGCATTACAGGGTAGTCACACGATTCATGTCGAAGTTGGAGGTGGCGATAGTCCCGCTGAGAAGGACATGCAAACAAGCGAGAATCGAAACGCGATTATCAAGACTGTCCACACTACAGTTGCTAGCTCTCCAGCTCATCAGCCTCAGGTCAAAGATTCTGAGGATACGCATAGTAGGACGAGTTCCACTTTGAGGTTGGCTCAATAATATGCAGTTGCTGGCCTTACTATATTGCTCATCAAGTAACAAATGGTGCTATTGAATGCGGCGTAGAAATTTGAGTCGGACGTCGTGGGGGATTAAGGTTAGCGTGCAGGTTGCAGGTTGCACCATCAACTGGAAGCAGCGCATAATATCCTCCCCTCGTTTTCTGCTTGGGGACTGTTCATACAATTTACACTTTTTTCGCCTCGAGCACTACATTGTCTCAAAGGATAGCACACTAACGCTACAATTAGACTTGAAGAAGTTCTCTTGATATCGATTATTTCCCAGGGTGTCCGACCTTCGGAAACCTGGCAGCCCAATCCTTCTGAATCAAATATAGATGTTTCATGATTCGCCTTGATGAAATCATGTTTCGGAAGCATTTAACAAGCAAGTTTCTCTCCCTCAGATTCCACCTTCACAACAGGGCCAGCGTAGTCTGAGCCAACACGAGAGCCAGCACAGCTCTCTTCTGCTTCAGCTTATGGCTTGGCATGACTAGGTTCGTGACGAATAGTGGTTTGGTCACATTAATCAGCTTTTTCAACATCGGTCTTTGCCAGTTGCACTACTTCGGCAGCTGCAACGCTTCTTCAGCCTCGTCGCCTAACCAAGAAAAATAAGATTAAGCTTATAGAGAGTGCTGCGACGCTGCGAGGGACTGGATAGTAGCGGCAACTGATATAACTTTAATTGTTAACCTTAATTCAGAGGTGCCATTAGGCCATGATGTCCCCAAAGATCTTCCATTCTTGCTTTTCATCATCATGATCATGCACGGATCCCATTTTGCCAACCCTGCTGAGACCCGAACTTACAGAACTAACACGAGAACACCAACGACTCCTGTAAGCGCACCAGCAGCCTTAACTGCAATTCCCGCTGCAACTTTGCCGGGGTTAATAACAGTGGCAGAATAGATTACCCCTTTAAAGTCTCGCCAAAAGAGCTTCCAGTAGCCTCATAAACAGACCGATTAGTCTCTCCCTTAAGACCATATTCCAGAAACTCAGGCATTACAGCTTCAGTACCTTTACAAACCGGGCATCAGGGGACACTCCTGTACGATGCTCATCCTCCCTCACAGTCGACTCCCTTACGGATCTCTAGCATATCAAAGACATACCAGGTAATGGTCTCATAGGTACTTCCAAGCCAAGGAGAGGATCAACAACGACAATGCGGGTGAATAAATTACATTCATCGATATCTGTCTTGGCCCCGATAGGAAGCGTAAAGAAGGGCTGCCAGGTATATCTCCTTGTCATACGCAATACTCTCCATCGAAACCCCGAGAGCCGTATTCTCATCTCACCTGAAACGCCCATCGTGTGGAGGCCCATGATTCTAGCTTCACACAGGGGCTAGGTAGAATATATCTCAGCCGGGCTGTTTGCACGGAAGCTTCGGACTAACAATAAGTGTCGGATTCAACATCCCTGATAGATCGAAATGATCAGACGGCAAGTTCCGTTCACGAATTTAACACAGCTAATTTGAGTGACGGGACTCCAAACTAGCAGGTTTGGTGGATAACAATATTAGGTAATTGTCTTCTGGTGAAATGTGAGAGATGTGTAGGTTGATCAAAATTGAAAATGCTGGGCCCAGTAATCGACCATCGTGAGGTCTTTAAGTCTGCTTTAGCCAGCAGCCCGGCCAATCTTCCAATAAAACATCTTGAATTGCTCATTTATATCTGCACCTTGCACCCTCTGACGAATCGCAAAACCGTGTGAAGTTAATTACTATGTATCTGAGTATAGGGTGACTCTTGGCAGCCTGACCCAGAAACAGAGATTAAGCATTGACTGTTATCTCGTGACGCATACGAGGGTGAACCCGCCTTGTTCGTTGATCCGCATACGGAGTACGGAGTAAAAACTTCCCCGAGAAAATAAGATTACAACGTTATCAATCACATCTTCAATGGCTAACCTCGATCTGCTCCTTGCTATTCTGTGGAGAGGGTCGCGGTGATATGCCGAGGCGAATGAAAGGACTAAGAATATGGAGTGTTTTATTATTTCGTTGTGTCTTTTTCGAGCACGCAGTAGGGAACATGGAGTCGTTCAAGGATTGTCCACACACGATTTCCGAAAGACTGGCTACAGGGCAGGGATGCGCAAGGGACGAACGAAACAACCGCGTATAAAACCAAGATCGCGCGCATCCCCTTTCTATTTCGTAAGCATATTCCATATGAGAATCGCATTATCTAGACGAACCGAAAGGCGCTTGGATATCAAACCGTGGCTGACGTATCGTTGTTTCAGTTGACCCCGCTAGGATGCTTCAAAGACCGGTGTGACGGGTGCCACAATTGCATGTCACTGGCTGTGCTCTATCGCAATGAAGCTTCTTTTTAGAAATGAAGCTTGTTTTTAGACGACTAAAAAGGAGGAAATTAATCTTGGCCAGGAGCCAGTCTCGGGCTAACGGTGACCGAAACGCCCACTTTCACGAAGACCCATGATTCCACCTAATTTCCGTGGGTGACAGGGGGGTTAGGTTGTCTTCAGCCCTGTCTTTCGGGCGATGGGCCTGACTAGGATAGTTTCTTCATCTTTTGGGTTATGCTGTATGTGCAGTGTGGTAAACACAGTCTTTTCTATCTCAAGATTTAAATGTTGGTGTTGTGTTTTTGATTCACTAGCAAGAAACAGGAAACAATAGTGTTTTCAATGAGAAGTTCTGCATCAGCTATGTACAAGGACCATTCCTTTTACTCACGCTTGCGGCTCCAGCCGAGAAACAGACGAACAGATTGCACGATGACACGTTCTAGAAGCCAAATTGGCCAATCGGTAACATTCTGCAATCTTCCTCCAATCACGTTCCGTTCCCTGTCTTCACCACCCTTGAATTAGATCTGTAACTGTAGACTTGGAGGAAGCAGGGATTGATTTATGGATGGTTCACGAACATTTTGTTTATATAAGGACAAAGCCATCTTGTCCTTATCCCGCTTTCTTTCGGCTCCTCAGTTCAATAGTCTCTCGTTACCAACACATCTAACTTTCTTACACTCTTTGACCCTGGTGGTTATCCTCTCTTTAAAGCTCCACGCATCAACACCCTCAGCCGTTTAAACCAAGCACCAAAGCAAACTCTCTCAAAATGAAGTTCTCCATCGTCTTCGCCGGCCTCTTCGCCTCCGCCGCCGTCGCCACTCCCCAGGGCAGCGTCACCCCCAACACCATGGGCGCCCTCGAGAAGCGCGCCTCTTTCCCCATCCCCGCCTCCAAGGGATCCGTCACCTACAAGAAGGTCCAGGAGATCTCTGGCGTCTTCGACGGTGGCATGAAGACCTACGGCCGCGGCGTCAAGTGCACTGGCCAGGCGGAGGGCGGCGACTCTGATGCTGTCTTCATCCTCAAGAACGGCGCTACCCTCAAGAACGCCATCATTGGCGCTGACCAGATCGAGGGTGTTCACTGCGAGGGCTCTTGCACCATTGAGAACGTCTGGTGGAAGAAGGTCTGCGAGGATGCTCTCTCTCTCAAGGGCGACGGCAACGCTCTCATCCGCGGTGGCGGTGCCACTGGTGCCGAGGACAAGGTCATCCAGCACAACGGCCTCGGCACCGTCACCATCGACGGCTTCACCGTTGTCGACTTCGGCAAGCTGTACCGCTCTTGCGGCAACTGCAAGAAGATGGGCACCCGCAACGTCGTGATCAAGAACGTCAAGGCCTATAACGGCAAGGTCCTGACCGGCATCAACTCCAACAAGGGCGACGTTTCCACCATCACCGGCACCTGCGCTTCCTCCGTCAAGGACATCTGCGTTGAGTACGAGGGTACCGTCCCCGGCAAGGAGCCCAAGAAGATCGGCTCCGGCCCCAGCAAGGCTTGCAAGTACTCCTCCGTCAAGTCTTGCTAAGCGCTTTACGCGTGAGGATGACCTTGGTGCCCGTCGAGGTCACTAACATGCGCGTCAACATTTGGATGCGGTGAGTTAGGCAAAGGGTTGATCAGGTGCTTGAAGGATTCTTTGAGATCGGCAAGGTTACTGGTCGTGTATCTTTCAAACTACATACTTACTTTATTATCTATATACTTCGTTGAACGATGATGACATCTGCGGTTCGTCGTGACATGTTACACGCCTATTTCTGTGCGCAAACTTAATAGAGATATCCTGAGTAAATACCTGGTTTGTTTCATGTTATCAGGTAGCACTTAGACCATCTGAAACACTTGAAGAGCCCCAAAAGAAGGGACGATGTGCACTGATCTAAATCTGAGGGACAGGTAATTTCCTATACCCAAGCCCTGTCACAAAAGTCTGCTGCCACTCCAGCTGTTCATCACCCTCGGCCAGCTCAGTATACAGCGCAGCATGACCTTCCGCAGTCACCCCGTTCCACATTGGAGTGCCATCCTCGAGTCTCTCATCAGCGTAGTAGAATCTATAATCGGGTCAGTAACTTTATAAGCCGACAATTATTAGAATCAAGTACTTGTAAGCTTTCTCCTTGTACGCCTTGGCTGCAACTTCGATAAAAGCGGCAGCAGCAGATTTTCCCGCACCCAAAGCCATGAGGGCAGGGATGGGTGCCACGTTCTCGCAGTTGCCGGTGTAGATAAAGGTTGGCTTGCTGGATGGAGGAAGCTCTTCCCAGCCTTTCACGGCTTCTTGGGCGGCGGCGTAGGCGCTGATGATGTTTACAGTGGCGGCTTTCTTGAAGCTCTCCAATGGCAACTCGAAGATATCTGTCGGGCTATTGCTTGTAGCGTCATAGGCTACTTGAGGTTAAGAGAATTGTGGGTTATCATTAAAGGGCGTCAACTTACCATTGTAAATGACCACATTGGGATGGCCGAATACACTCCTGGTCTTGGCAAAGGCCTGCAAGACCGAGTCGGTATCGCCGCAGTCCGTGGGTATACGCAGCTCATACTCCGTCGATGTTTCCGCATCCTGGGATCTGGAAGCAAGAGCAAGTTTGTAACCCTTGGACTGGAAGGCTTTGGCGACACTTTTTCCAAGCTTGGCACCAGCGCCGAAGATTAGGACGATAGGAGAGGTCATATTGAACTGTTGGTTAAGTGATTGAGGGTAAAACTGTGCACAGTCCCGGCCAAAGGCAACTGATAGACTATTTATTTGCCCTCTCACTGTTGATAGCTGATTGCATAGTCAGTAAATGGGTCAGCGATGCTGGATTAGTAACAGCGAGTTAGCGGGCTGCATGATACACCATTTTCCATTTGTGGTTGGTCCACCATGCACCTCGTCAGCACTATCAATAAGCATCAATCCTCTTCTCCAAAGTTGACTTTTTCCTGCTGTGTATGGGTCAGTGGCCCGACCGCAGTCCGAAGAAGGGGCCATAGATCAAAGGTAGGATCGCAGCAATATAGCCGATAATTGCCAGATGGCTAGGTAGATCCCCCAGTAAATTATGATAAATCCCTGAACGTCCCAAGACCCTAACGAACTCAATTTAAGCCAGTAAGCCTTAAAGGCGCCACGAAAGGAATGCGGGGTAAATTCGTTACTCTGACTGAGCTTTCAATCGAAAGTACACTACATCCATGCACTGGACAACGCGCTTTACCTCCAGCAACGATGAGTCATGCAGCTCTTCATGCGACCGCCTGCATCGGATGTCGCAGACGTGGTCGCAAATGCGATCGAACGCTTCCCGCCTGCTTGAGCTGTGAGAAGCGAGGGGCATTCTGTGAGGGATACGTTACGAAGTGGCCTGGTGTAGCTGCGCGTGGCAAGCTGGCTGGAAAGTCGATTCCTGTTGTCGACAGCTCAGTCGCTATCACCAATACTAGATCAGCGTCCAAGAGAGTGAGGCAGAAGCAGACAAAGCAGAGTGCATCTGCCACACAGAACTCTGCTGGTGGCCACCACGGCTCGAGAGATAGCTTCAGCTTAGTCCCGGGTGATGAGATTGACAAATTCGTTCAACATTGTAAAGACAATGCATTGTACCTACTGGTCTGAGAATTGCACTGACTTTACGTAGACATTGCAGATCTCAGCAGCATCTTCTATCTCGGCAATGGGCCCAGCGAGAACCCAATGTTCCACTACGTCCTCCCTCTAATAAACACCGTCCCTCCCATCCGCTTCGCCCTCGCCGGATCTGCATCTTGTCATATCGCTGCCCGGAATTCGGACGAGGTACTCGAGCAGAAGAGTCTACGTCTGCGCGTTCATGCTACCCATCTACTGCGTGAGATGCTGCAGAACCCGACCACGGCGACGGATCAGACAATCTTGGCTAGTATATTGATGCTAGCGCAGCTTGATGTAAGTTATCTTCGACTTAGATGCGTCATGTCCTGATAGAAGTAGATGTGCTCGGGAGACTGTTCCGAGTTTCAGACGCACCTCAGAGCCGCGGCTGCCGTTATTCGAAGCAAGAATTATGACGGCGCAGTGAATAGATACTACTTCGAGCAGCGACTGGCATGGTATGTAACAGATTCTCCCCACAAGGGATATCCTGCTTAGCATGTCGCAGGCTTGACGTTATGAGCTGCACAACTTCCACTCAGCCGCCAAACCTGACCTTTGAGGAAGTCAAGACGACAATCGGGCGAGTTTCGGTTAATGGTAGTAGACAGTGGAGCTACGATGTGTTTCCATGTCCTATCGACCTATTTGAGACCACCATGGAGATCACGTTTCTCTTCAAAGGCCAAAAAGGCGGATCAAGCCCAGATCAGATAGGACTAAAGATTGCACGCCTCGGGGACCTTCTTCGCGAGTGGAAATGCCCTGCCATGTCAGGTTCGCGCAAGCACATGGTCGAAGTCTGGAGACTTGGCATCATGGCATATCTACAACGCCTCTTTCCCCACACTGGCAGCGAAGCTGAGACAGAAGCTCTGTCAAGTCAGGTATTGGACCTCGCTGAGCAAGTTCCACCTGCAACCTCGTGGAGCTATGCTCTGTTGTGGCCTATCTTCCAGGTTGCTGTCACTCTGGGTGATGGGGCTGAGGATGAGAAGGAGAGGATAAGGAGTCGTTTGAGGATTGCGCTCGCGACTATTGGATGTCGACATCATAGTAATGCACTTGAGACCTTGGAAGATGTTTGGGGACGTCGGAAGGAGTTTGATCCTTTTACTATTTGCATACCTGGTAAGACGGTCATGTTGGTGTAGCACTTGTTGCAAACGAGTCAGGGAAAGTGTTGCTTCAGACGGGATATATCAATGAGTCTTCTATAGGCTATAGAGAAATTGATTATTTAGAATGCCTCGCCACCACCTCCTGGAGCTCGGCCCTGATCTCATCCTTCAACGTCTGAGGCGCCCAGCACATATCGATCGCATGCTTCGCCAAAGTCACCATGTCTCCATCATCAAACCCGCACATCTTCTTAGCAAGCAGCATATCATGAAGGATCCAACAATCCTCCATATATGCCGGGTCATCACTCGCAATCGCAATCGGGATACCAGCGTCGTACAAAGTACGAATTCTGGGGAAGATCTCATCGACGGGCTCATGGCGCAAATATCCCCAGGGCGTAAGCGTCATGCCAATGCCCCTGTTCTTGATGGTGCGCATGAGTTCGGGGTCTTGAGCGGCGTTGAGACCATGGTCGATGCGGTCTGCGCCACTCTCGCCCAGATCGGATGCCACCTGTCGGATGTTTCGAAGAGTGTCCTTCTGTCCGACATCGCAGTGGGCGGTGATGCGAAAGCCAGCTTGTCTAGCTTTGTTGTACACTTCTGCGAACATGGAGGGAGGTCGATCGTTCTCGTCTGAGTCAAGGCCAATGCCGACGGTCATGTCTCGGTAGGGGAGAACGGCTTCGTAATGCTCCATGGCTGACTCTGGTGACATGTCGCGCAGAAAGCACATGATCCATTTCGATTTGATCTATCGTGAATGTTAGCATGTGTCAAATCTCAAAGCCGAATGTTGACTTACGTTCAGCCGCTTCTCAGCTTCCTCCTGAGCCTTACGAAACCCTCCCATCATGGTCTCAAACGACACCCCCCGACGTGTATGACCCTGCGGATCAAAGAAGGGCTCACAGTACCGAACATTCGTCGAGGCCGCGTGCTCGAAGTAATTCATGGCAAGGTCATAAAAGTCCTGCTCAGTGACAAGAACCTCAAAACCGCCGTAGTACGCCTCAAAGAAGGTAAAGCTCTCTTCAGCATTATCGACGCGATGGCCGGGTCGGGCTTGGATGATGTTGTAGGACTCTCTGAGCTGCTCGAGGCTGTTGTACACAGTTCCAGTGCGCTCGAGCTTGAGGGTCTGGTTGTTCCTCTTGGCGAGTTTCCATCTCAGCTCGGGGGTCAAGGTGCCTTCGATGTGGACGTGCAGTTCGACTTTGGGAAGGTCGAATACGAATTTATCGTCTGCGTTCAGGAGCTCCTCGCGTAGAGCCAGCCGCTCGTCGAGGCTCATGGCGAATTCCATGGTGTGGTAGGGTTTTGGGGAAGTTGGGTAGGTCTTGAGTGGGATTGGAGTAGGAAGGGTCGGGGGATCGGAGAGTATGTTCACGGTTTGCCTCTGAGTAAAACACAAGCCAGAATCGGGTGCAGTTCGCCAGGGTTTTATACTCGAGGAACCCAAGGCAGTCAGGACAGAAGGATACACCCGCGACGTATACAGCGATAAAGACTAGTCCCGAATAGGCTGCTATCTCAGTCAACGACATGGGTGCAGCTCTCACGATCCTACCCGAACATGGAGCATTGAAGCTAGTACCAAAATGGCCACTATTTCAGTTCACAATCCTCAGAGCAGATCATTTTATCCACTGCAATGGTGGAACTGCCAAGTATGAGAGGTTGGGAGTCGACCCGGTCTGAAGAAACTGAGGAAGCGCATTTGTGACTCAACATGTGGTACAGTGATCCCTATTCTGACGTCACTCAGTCTGTCAGAACCTGCAGCTATCCCGCTGGGAGTGATTTCTGAAGGAACTCACGGAATAAAAGTGATTCCATTCGGATAAGCAGTCTGGTATTACTGATAGAAAAGTACTGACGTATCTACTATCTCTATGTTTGCCCACTCTCCTGCTTATGGTATTCTTTAATCTTAGCCCTCTTCTGAGTAATCCTTTCATCTCTTCATTCCATCATTCGTAATACCTTCTGTTTAGAAGACATAAAAGACTCTGGTCTCGTCGTCCTGGGCACGAAGCTTGCGGTTGCGTCGCTTCAAGATAAACTTGGCCAACCAAGCAAGAGCAGCAGTTGCGACACTAAATGCAGCACTGCCAGACATAGCAATAGCGTACCGGGGCTCGTCGCTGGAAGGCCACAGGTAAGGTGTCCAGATGAAGCTGATGTTCATGATCATGGTGACCATACTGATGGCAACAGCCTTTTTCTCCTTCGTCTGACCGCAGACGGAACCGCACCATCCGAGGATAAGACTGTTGACAGCGTAAGTGCCGATGGTGAAGATGACCATGGAGATATAACGTCCGACAGTGTTGAGAGAAGCGGCGGCAGAAACGAAACCAATCACGGCAACGGCCTTAGAAGCAGTGATGTGCCATGTTCGCTCGTTGTACTTTCCGGACATGTACGAGACAATAATTGTGCTGGCGCCGGCGATGAGGTAAGGGGGGCACGTGAGGACGAGGGTGATGGTGGTGTTGAAGCCGAGGGTCTTGACGACAGTTGGGAACTATTTCATGGTTAGTATTTGCAATAATCGAGAATCGGCACATGACTTACAAAGTTCTTGAAGCCGTTGGCAGCCAAGTGAAGATGGGCTGTATATGATTAGCAAAGCCTAGATAGTATAGTGAAGGGTGACTTACCCATGGCACAGAAGATCCAGACCATAGGATCGCTAGCAGCTTGCTTTAAACCCTTCATTGTGCTAGTTTCTCCCTGGTTGGCAACAGTGTCAAGCTCCATACGATTATACGCAAGCTGGCGCTCTTCCTCATTCAGCCATCGAGTGGTAAGAGGGAAATCAGGAAGGATGAAGTAACCGATGACAGCAATGACAAATGTGACAGCACCCTGGAGGATGAAGAGCCACTTCCAGCCAGCAAGGCCAGCGACGTCGTCGAGGCCGTGGAAGATACCAGCTGCGATAAGACCGGCAAAGGCTGTGGCGAGGATATTGCCGGTGTAGAGGATGGCAATGCGGGTGGCGACCTCTTTACGTGTGTAGAAGATGGAGAGGAGATAGACGGCGCCAGGGTAGTACGGGGCTTCAGTGAGACCGAGGAAGAAGCGGGTCAGGAGGAGACCTTTGAAGTCCTTTGCAACAGCGGTGAGAGCACTGACGACAGCCCAGAGCATCATCATGGCACCCTTGACAATGTTAGTTTCAGGGGTTGCCTTGTGAGGTTGGGAATCATACCATGTAGCGACTGGGGCGGGTCCGGGTGAGGAACATGTTGGAAGGGATTTGTCCCAGGATGTAACCGACAAACAGAATGGAAACACAGGTTTGGTACTCTGCATAAGTTGTGGTTAGTCGGCGCAGACTCAAGTAATTAGCGAAAGTGAGAACTTACCAGTGCCTTGGAGGTTGAGATCCTTCTCGAGATCGTTGAGACGAGCTAGAGCAATGGCGTTTCGATCAAGATAGTTGAGCCAGTACATGCTCCAGAGCATGGGCATCATCCATCGATCAAGCTTCTTGACAAGGGCAATTTCCTTGGGGTCGGTCTTCTCATGGGCACCAGAGTAATCCTTCCTCTCGTACTGAGGAACCGGCTTCTCGGGGTGCTCATCCTGGAAGATTTGGGGCTCAACGTCCCTGGAAGCATCGACCTTTTCGTCTTGGTTTTGAGCCATGTTGATGAACCAAGATTATAGTAATGAAGTAGAGAAGAAGATATTAGGGTATCCAAAGCGATCGACTGCCTTGATGAGGATAAAATCTGGGGGGGCATGCGGAACCATTATATAGACCTGTTGACACTCAGTTGGGGATCCGGGGGATAGGGCTAATAGTTCAGCGATCACCTCCTCATCGGATATGAAGCCCGTTTCCCCTATATCATCCCCCACAATGTGGGGTGCAGGGCGGAGTGGTAGCGCCAGTTGGCAAAGCCGGGGGAACCGGAGGCAAGATCTGGCACGTTCAAGATTGAGTTGGTCTAGAACCCAACGGGCCGCGAAGCACTGAATCGCTGGACTCTGCATGGGAGGATGGATATGCCAAGGCTTTTGGAGTAGCACTCCGTCTCGAAAACAGGGCTTGGGGAGGTGCACTAGTTGGATGCTTGATCAACAGCTGGTCTTTGCTTCTGGCCTTGTGTGAGCAAATGATATGACGCTAGAAAACGAGACAACGTTGCCAAGACTTTGTTAACCGTTTTCGCATCTTGTGCCCGGCTTATAGGCCTGGGATGATTAGACGAGAAATCTATCAAGGTTTGGTATGTTCGGTGGCCATTGCTTCTTTCCTTCTAGAAGGTATAATCTTTCACACTGGCCAGTAGTGCAGGTTTCAGTCTCTTGTCTCGTTGGCAAGATTCCCCGGTAGATGGCACAGCCTACCACCAGGACAAATCGGCAGATGTCTTAGACTAAGATGTTCAGGTAACAACCAATGCCAATAAGCCTCCGCACTCTTCCCCACGCCCACGAGTCAAGGGCCCTTGCGGCATTTCCCAGCCTGTACGCCTGCAGCACGGCGACCCAACCCGAATAGGGAAGGAGATTAAGCTTAACGGTTAAGGTTGCGGAGTAAGGTTATGGGGATCCAGGAATACCCCCGGGCAAGAAGAAAAGAGGCTGATCTTTCCCCGCGTCGTTGTCGTTGTTGCTCAGCCCGTTCTAAATGTGAGAAGTTTATTTGGGCACGAAGTACGGAAAGGTTATGCATGATTCATTGGATGCCGTTCTCAACTAAGGGCGTAGAGCTCTCCGCACGCTCTGGCTAAGAATCTCACGCATTCTTGGCCACTATTCTCATGGTTGACATTACTCTTAGGGTTAAATCTACGGCATTGAGAGATAGAAGCAAAAGCACCGATTCTCACTTCAATTTCCCAACCTAATCGCGTCACAATCGACAGGGCATTGCATGTATGCAAATTCGGCAGTGATTATTCCTTTGGGCTTGGGTAGCCAATGCCACCCTAATCTCCCGCAACCAGAGCCAGAATACTGTAGCTTGGAAATTGGAGTCATTGCATCACAACGTCGTAGGCCTGTATCACAACGGTCCTTGGCAGGCCTAGAACCATTCCGAAGAATTCCGGGCTAGTCATACGAAACAGCATGATGGGCATATCTGCGGGGATCTTGCGAGAGGGTGGGCGGCTTAACGGGCAAGACTAGGGTGAAGAGATAGCGTTGCTGACAGAGCTGTTACTCCGCGAGATCCCAAGCCCTGGCCACCTAATGGGTTGCATCCTTGAGGCTAAAGCGACTACACTCCAACTGATCATGACTTAGCCGCCCATGAGCAGCAGCTAGACTTAAAGCTGGAGATCTGGGCTGGCCTAGTGCCTCGAGTGGCAAATCTTGATAGGCTGCAGGAAGGAGTTCCGAATTCTTTTCGAGCAGCATCACAAAAGACCCCAAGGAGAATGCCCTAGAGGCCTTCGAAACTAACTTCTCGAAGGATTCACCGCCGGATAATTGGTGTCTGATAGATCCGCACCAAGCGTCTGGAGGTTGGCGCACGCATGCACCATCCCACGTCTCCAAATGCGCTGTGACGCTGTCCCACATCGAGTGTCATAGTCTTTCTGGGGTACCAAGCTTGGCGCCGTTCCGGCAAGGTGAGAGGCACCAACATCGGCCATTTCTCACCTAGCACGGCTACCCGAGGGTCCAGAACGGGGTAAGATTGTCCCCCCGCAAACGGTCTCACTGTGATAACTGGAGACTCCTGTGAGTAGGATCGGAGCACGGACGCTGTGCTGGGCATTGGCCAACGAGTCCAGCCGAGGAGACTACTAGTTCGGTTGCATCTACGCTGCGAGAAGGCATGGTCTGCTGGTTAGCTCGGGGCTCTACGGGAACTGCAATCCTTGGCATCTAACGAGTTGGCGGCATAGACATAGTTCCAGCCGCCAAGGTTCAGACTGGGTCGGACCGGGAAAGCTAACGAACAGCTCTGGAATTTGGCCAGCAAGCAAGGACATGTAAACGCACTGAATATCAGAGTCTGCAGAATGTCTTGTTGCCACATAGGTATTGGAAGCTTAAAACGTTATGACGGTTAGTTTGAGTGATTTATGGTCCATCGTTGATTTCTATGGATCGTTCTCCTGAACTTACAAGCCAATGGTATGCTGTGACGGATAGACAGTTCACATTTGGCGTCATTGCCTGGGTCTCGATGGCTATAAAGGGCTGGGTATCGTTTTGCATCGAGCCAACTGCCTGAAGCCCCTTGCTCATTGGATAGTAGAGGTCTCAACATTCGCCCACACGATCGTCCGTGGTATGATATGAAGTCTAGTCTATATAGCTTAGTGGCAAGTGCCACCCTAATGCCATGCCCCTGTTCAAAGGTGTAAATATGTCCATTCTCAGATTACCACAGCCGCTGAATTTGTCTCCAAGGCGTGATGAAGGGCGCTAGTAAGCTCATACTGTTTCAAGTACCTCTCCGTCGTCTCAATAATCCTTTCCCATGAGCCATTGGCTTTGTCGTCCTGGTGAACGCCCCACGAGGCCACTGAACCCCCAGTTAGTGAGATGTATCATGAGCAATGTTGAGAAGGCAGGTGTGAAGAGGAGTAGGACCCGGGGCATATGCCTCTGAACTTATGGAACGAAGGCCAGAAGCAGTTTGTTAAAACTGTGAAGGGCCTTGGGGAATAGAGATAGCAGGAGTTGATAAAGATTCTCTCTATGGTTTTATGGGCAATACCATCGCGGTGTCAGGCCAGGATGCTTAATTCGAATAAATATAAATGCTAAATATTAGACCTCGGTGGAAGATGCGCATGTAGATACGGGTAGATTAAGGGTAGTCCATCCGCGCCTTGGCAATAACTTTGACAAAATCCGACCCAGACGCAAAGCCCGTGCTCTTCTTATAAGCAGTGCTCAACAAGCCGTACTGCCAAGGTAGCCCGTCCTCCATGTTGAACAAGGGACCACCAGACTGTCCTTCAATTACGTCTGCGTCACTCCTCACAGAACCTTTCCCACACTCGTGGCATTGAAATACGGATATACCGTCTTGGCGGGAAGGGCTTTTGAGACCGTAATCCCCAGGGTACCCAACATGTGTCTGCGTCTTCTGTTATTCGAGAGCTTCTGAAAGTGATAAGTTACATACAAAGATAGGCTTGTCCTTCTGCGTTATGCAGTCGATTTCTCTGGCTCCGAGGTACCCATACCTGTCGCCGAGACGATCCGCAAGGACAAGAACGGCCCAGTCGCTGGACTCATAACACGTGCCGGCATCCTCAATACGATCGGGGACGATGGCATCGGTTACAAACGAGTGGCCAAGCCTGTCACCGTTGAAGAAGTTGGGAGCGAAGGTTACGCTGAGAACGAAGCTAGGATCACTGCGTTCCACACAGTGTCTGGCCGTCATGACGTGCCGAGGGCCAACCAAGGAGCCAGTGCACGCGCTGGTAACGTCTTCCGGGGCCTTAGATCTTATCAAGATCCTTCCTATGGCGTTGTACGGGTACTCGAGTGTGTTCCACTCGACTCTGTCGTCAGCGCCAGAGATGCTAGCGACAAAGTCGCGGGCCTGTAAGGGTCGCCCAGGAGGAACCTCAGTCACCTCGAGCAAGTCGAGTTGAGTTGCGAAAACGTAATGTATCCGTGGTCTGTGAGCGAACGCAGCTCTTCCGGCAATAGAAGAGCTATGAGGAGAAGTTGAGTTGACTCCCTCCAGAGGAGCCGTGAATGCTACCTGGCTGAGGGCCAGGATGAGGATCGCGTTCAACATTTGGAAGAACTTCATGGTGAAATATTTGATTAAGTTGGAGGGAAGAAATGTACTGGTGGGATATTCCTGGCATTTTATACTTATTTTTGGTTTTTGTGTTTATGCTTGGTTTCAGGGCATGCTTCCTGCATCTGACTCACTGTCACGAGAAGCATCAGGTTTGCTCGGTCATTCAGGTCTCAATAACCTTATCCAAAATCTCGCCGAGATAGATTAGAGTTACACGTATACAGAGAGTTCTCTCCCTTTCGTGTGTCTTGGATTCCATGGGGCATTTCACAGAGCATGTTTAGACTAACTCTGAACTACTGGCAACCCACACAGTTTTATCAGAAACCCCAGCAACTGGGGACATTTTGGATGAAGGTATGAGTGCCGGTGTTAGGTTTATGACTGTTGATCCATTTCCGCAAGAATTATTGCACTTTCAGGCATGTTATGTTTCAATTAATCAGCCGACAAAGCATCCTCCAGAAGTAGACTTTGCTATGACGAAGCTACGTCGGAAGGCCAGCCAGAGCAATGAAAGGTTATAGTGTTATCTTATCCATACAAGAAGATATTTCAGTAATCTGATCGATAAGAACGGGTACTACAGGCTTTTCATTCTATGAGTAAGCGCCCAGATGCAGTTTTCTATTCCAGTGAATTAATTTAAAATTGTTATTACCAGGTGTGCATGATGAGACGGAGCTCGATATAGTTACAATTGATACTGGTCGATGCGGCCACTCTTAATACGTCACAAGTTCGTGTGAAGAGGTCCCTTCAATTCTTGAATAGAAATTAGATGTTAGCGTGCCTGAACTGTGCCCGGGGATTGTTCGTGGGCCCCTAAACTTCAGAGCAAAGCGGAACATCGAGTGATCAAGAGTGAGATATCGCAGAGTTCCTGAACGCCATAAGCCGATGACTAACTCTGACCTGGTCGTTTGGTAACAGTTGCTCACGATGTTGAACTTGGAGTTTTCTGTGAATAAGCGCGAACTGGCAATCCACTCAGAGCAGCTACTGCGCCTTTCCGAGGGCATAGGCTAACTGATAGCTTTATCACAGCTTTCGGCAGCACTGTTTCAGAGCCAAACAGCAGTAGCTGGATATCCAGACCCTCATGCCTCAGTGAATAGATGTCTGCTATACCGACAGTGAGGATGGTAGCAAGTTGAGACAATGGGTATAATAGAATAGATTGCACGAGCCGAACTGATGATACGGCATCCAAAGACAACTACGCAGTCTCAACTCCAATACACAATAAATAACCAATACAAACAGCGAAACCATTTCAATCACAATGACGGCACCTTCTTCACAATCCATCGACCACCGTACTTACGGGACCTACATCCACACCTTCCCAGTTGCCCTCCTCCGCGACGGTGACGGCGAGCGGGCGCTCAAGGATGCCTTAGACCTGATCTATCCGAATGGAGTTACTGTTATGTGTGGCGACGTCTCTGTTACCGTGATCGTGACCAACGCTAGTTCTCCGGAGCCTTTAAATCTGAAGGAGCTCCTCCAGGATGATGGCGTTCTCAAGAAGGATTAAGGAGAGAAGAGTGGACATGACAAGGGAGAACGGAAAGTGGTATGAGCCGCGTTGGTAAAGATTACTTCACTAGCACAGCTCTAGAATGCACATAGGTATCGAATTACATCGTTTCTCATTACATCAGTGCAGGTTGAACAATACGAAATGCTTAAACATTATACGTGTTATTTCCCAATAATCCTTGAATGAAGTGAAAGCTTATTCTCAAACATCAGCAAAGAAAAGGTTCAGCATAACACATATTTGGCCCCAACGATACGTAGACGCTTCGATACCTAAATTTAAGGCACACGTGACAGATTATGCGCGAATAAGCTTTTCAGTATTCGTGCGTGTTCGCTTGTCACCGAGGCTACCAACATGCTAAGGCAGGGCTTTCGGGGTCTGAAGGTGACAGCACAAAGTTCAGCTCCGAGTTTTCAGCGATACCTGACATGATGAGATGCGCCGCAATAACGATTGGGGAGGCTCACAATCACATGACGCACAGTTGCAACGAGTTCACTTGAAGAATGGGGGCTCAAAGCGAGGCCAGATACCCTTTCGCCATAAGCTGGCAGCGCCTTCGTCCTTTTCTCAGCCAAACTCGACCTTCTTCATCATCTGTAGGGGTGCCGCGGGCAATTCCGAACTGAGTCTGCTGAGTTTGACCACTTTATACGATCTGAGACTTCTCGTGAACTGTGACTAACCACACCGTTCCATGGATGGCGTCTTTCCCCTTCCCACGACTGCCGATGGAACTGAAGGTCAAAATCATTCGCAATCTCCTACCAGGAATGATCGTCCCGGGCACAGTACCCTGAACTCGGAACTCGGTCTTCTCAATAGGCCAGCGCGTCGCTAAACAGCCTTGCAGAATCATATGAAGAGATTCGATCAATTGTTTACAGTATTCATAAGGTTACGGCCCCCATGTTTTGCACCTCGAAGTTCGGATGAGGGTTAGGGTCTCGGAAGAGTCGGTCCGCATGACCCAGATGCTGCTGAGTACCTCGCGGGCCATGGTATTCATGGGGACACCGGACCTAAATGGAAGATCTGCAGTTCTGGGTCCGGCGAAGAATGGAACGTATGAGGTCTCAAGCGACGAGTCAAGCCAGGATTTAGGTGATGGACACCTAGGTGACAAAGGCTCGCACGGTTGAACGGTGAGGCACCAACAGCGTCTCGGATGAATGCATTTCTTTTGTTTTAGTTCAGTGCCGTATTATTTTCATTTTCTTGTGTCTGTTGAGCTGAAGATTTCATCTAGCTGGGGACGTTTTCCTCTTTCTCGTGGTCACATCGGTAGCCTAGCTTTGCGCAGCCAATAGTAATAAGCAACAACACAAGGTTTCATGCATCTGCTCGGTGACATTGGATGGTGTTCCTGGATACCAGGAGGATAGTTCAGTTGGTTCATCTTTTGACCATGAAATGGCAGACAAATATGGCCGTCAGTTAAAAAGCAGTGTCGGGCCGACGCTCTCAGGTACGTACGGAGGAAGCTGGTTGTTGCTGGTAAAGGCACATGCACCTGTGCACATCGCTATGCCTTGTCAAAATATAAATACACTTCATGAGATGAACTCACTCAATTGAGTCATCAATGACGACAGTTTCTACGGATGTGTCAAATGGAAGCTAGCGTTGTGTCGCAGTGTTTGTAAGCGGGCTCAAGGTAGAGCATGGATATAATTCTCAAAATGATGTTCCCTTGCATCAAATCAGGTCAATCCCGATTGACGCAATTGGTTAGCGTGTCAGACTTTTACAACCATTGTAATCTGAAAGTTGAGGGTTCGAGTCCCTCATCGGGAGATCAAATTTCTCTTTTTGAACATCCACTAAGATGTGCTGCAATTCGAAGTGAATGGATTGAAACACTTTTGGTTCCTTTTTGACGCGTTTTGGTGAAGTGATGAAGATTTGAAGTTATGGTGCTTCTTGCTGCGCTCCAATGTCACTTGGCTAATCACCCACCTTCAACAATCTCTTCCTGCCTCATCTTCGTCACAGCATTCGTACCTCCAGACTCAAAAGAGTAGGAGGCGAACCTCTACTTTGACAGTATTTCTGTCTTCGCCACACGCCAGGACGGACAGGACGACAGATGCCTTCATTGTCACGTGTGTGTGGCGCCCGTTCCTTTTTTTTTGCTTTGTGGCGTTACCGCGTCTCCTTCAAACTTCAAGGTTGTAACAAATGGTTCCGGGTAGGTGATACTTTGCAAGACACTAAGACTATATTAAGTCCTTAGGTTTCTAGGCGAATGTCTCATTGGGTATGTCTTGAACATTTTTTTGAGAACTTGATGATCTCTATTCAGGGAACATTTTGGGCACTCTTTGCTCCTGTGCACTTTTGCAGAGTAGAACCTGAGGTGCAAGTGAAAATGAAGCTCGCGACGTCTTCAGACCTCTGAGGAAATAGTTTCTCGCCACAAACTACGCGGCGTATGAGCCGCAATCAACACTCTCGGGTCCGTGTCGCTTAGACTGGGACTATTATCACAGGCACCTACTCCGTATCTCGAGCTTCAATTCGGGCCAGACACTCCGGTCGGCTCCCTCACCACCGCGCGTCCATCACCGCCTCAGCAATGCCTCACCATCGCCTCGATCAAACCCCTAGGTAGAAAATACTTTTCCTTTTTCAGAAACTGACCACGACTCTTTTTGCCGCTGGTGGCTCATATCCCACGCATCCCTCTCGCCATCCCGAATCTCCGAAAAAAATAAAAAATGATGATAGCACTCACTGACGTCATAGACAAAGCCAAGCGGGAAAGACATGCAACGAAATTAAGCTTATCCATGGACAAGGTTGACCCCGGATTTAGATTACACCGTTAATTACAGATTACGGTACGGGTTTCCGTACGGACGTACGCTGTTTTCCATGATTTCAAGCCTAGCACTGCCTTAATTGAGATTGTTGGCCTCTGGCTTTTTTCGCAGTCGGAGCTATGGAGATTCCGCGGATAGAACCCCCGGGAACGGTACGGAGTGGGCACAGCGAGATCTTGCAGGTCAACGCTGCGGCACTGTTGTCGACGGATGATGTGTGCGAAGCCACTGCTGCCACGTACACTTTGGGCATCACCGTCTATGGAATCTGGTCGATTGCTTTGACACTGCTTTGACGCGGTACTTACTCAGCGGCAATTGCGCATCGTCTGAACAGTTCACCTCGCATCATGACCTTGTTTTGCATCGAGCTGCCAGATTGGGAGACGGATGATATCCTCACGATTGACGCAATCAAGGTGATGTGATGGTGGTTTCATACAAGATTTTCCCTCGGAAAACAGCCAATCCAATGAATCCAACTCCACTGCATGGAAATAGTGGAGCCAAAACGGCAAAACACACGATCGACAAAGGGGCTATGCTTCCAGCAGCATGTCAGGCGGTGCACTTCATAGGTCGAGGGAGTTCGTAATGTCGGTTACGGCATTCTCGAGGAACAACTTTAAAAAATGGAAATCTCTCATGTCGCCGAGGCATCCCATGTGAAGGGCAGAGAAGCTCACCAGTTCCGCCCCCTTAGCATTTATGAGGGGGTGGGAGGCAGATCTAGCGTAATGGGCGCTATTAAGCTTAAAAAAACGAGGCTTAGACAATGACGATATGGAGCGATTTGTGGGGACCGGTCGCGGAGGACGGGAGAGATTGGCTCTTTTTGTCATTCGGGTGCAGCACAGCGGTTGGCAATTGTTGAGTCTTGGCAGACAATAGTCGAGTAGTTGCATGATGCATTGGTGTCTTAGGCAAAATTGGCAACAGGAGAGATGCCGTGAGCGGGATTATTATGCGAATTCCCGCAAAAGAAGCCATCGTGGTATAGCATAAGCCATAAGCACCCGCACAGTACGCTCGGCATCAATCTTGATCCAGAACACAATTTCCCCCCCTGGTCCGTCTTCTGCCAAGATCTCTAATCCAAGTTAACAAACTCGCTCCCCGCAAAAAGCCAATCATCATCTCCGCCCAGAGCTTGGCAGTCTCGTGGCTGTGGCTGTGTTGGAAAGTGTATTTTCAACCTAGAATACACACCCCAGACACCCAGATCCCTGCTGCTCTACGTTATTTACCCACGCGCCGGTCCCAGAATATCTTGGCTTTTTCCCCTTGTCTCGTCTTTCAGTTTATTTTGTTTAACTCTCCCTCTTCCTCAATTGATGTGATCTTGTTTGCATCGCCTTGCATCACGGAAAAGATGGAACCGACAAGACGCCCGAGGGCTCCCACAATCACTGTGGACACTGCAGCTGTTGATGCTGGAAACGATGCCGGTAATGCTCCAGTGCGATGCGCCCTCTGCTGGTTTTCTTGTTTGGGTTTCGCTGGGGAACAAAAGCGCTAACACCGTCAGGATATACAGAATCTATCAACGCTTCGCCATCACCGCTCGACGATACAAACACATTAGCTGTGCCGACGGAAAAGTCACGGGCCGAGTCGTGGTCTTCTTCCCCGTCCACAAAAGTCGGCACCGATCATGAACACCTCAGCAAAGAGGTCGAGGCGCTGAGGAAGGGCGATCAGCAGGAGATTCTCAAGCCGGACCCCGGCGAGGAGGCGGCCTTCCACGTGGACAACAACCCGTTTGCCTTCTCGCCAGGCCAACTCGCCAAACTTATTAACCCCAAGAATCTCCCGGCTTTTGTCGCTTTGGGCGGCCTGCCTGGTCTCGAGAAGGGCCTGAGGACGGATAGCCGCGCTGGATTGAGTGCCGACGAGGGAAAGCTTTCGAATAGTGTCTCGTTTGAGGAGGCTACTGCGACGAGTCCTGCGGGATCACCAAAGGCATCTGCGCCGACCGATCAACCTCCGACCGACTCCCACGGACACGGCCAAGGCAAAGACGCATTTCCCGACCGCAAGCGAGTCTACGGGCCTAACCGTCTCCCGGAAACAAAGTCCAAGTCATTCTTCGAGCTAGCATGGATCGCACTGCAGGATCGTGTGCTTATTCTTCTCTGCATTGCCGCCGTTGTCTCGCTGGCGCTGGGTCTCTACCAAACGTTCGGCGGATCGCACGAGGACGGCGGTGCAAAGGTTGAATGGGTGGAGGGTGTCGCCATCATCGTCGCTATTACTATCGTCGTTGTCGTCGGTGCGGCGAATGATTGGCAGAAGGAGAGGCAGTTCCAGAAGCTCAACGAGAAGAAGGAGGACCGTATCGTTAAGTTGACTCGCTCCGGAAAGCCCCAGAACATCTCCATCCACGATGTCCTCGTCGGCGACGTCATGCTTCTCGAGCCAGGTGATGTCATCCCCGTGGACGGTGTTTTCATCTCTGGCCACAACCTCAGCTGCGATGAGTCCTCTGCCACTGGAGAGTCGGATCTGATCAAGAAGGTCCCCGCTGACCAGGTTCTGCACGCCCTTCTCCACGAGCAAGCGCCGCAGCTGAAGAAGCTGGATCCGTTCATCGTCTCTGGCGCCAAGGTGCTCGATGGTGTTGGCACGTTCCTCGTTACGGCGGTGGGAGAGCAGTCTAGTTATGGAAAGACAATGATGTCGCTCCGTGACGATCCTGGACTGACACCGCTGCAAGCCAAGCTCAACCTCCTCGCAGGTAAGTTGCACGCCATTAATGCCAAGTTTACCTACTAACAATCACAGGCTACATCGCCAAACTCGGCAGCGCAGCTGGTGCCCTGCTCTTCCTCGTCCTTCTCATCCAATTCCTCGCTGGTCTTCCCAACAACGACGAAAGCGGCGAACAAAAAGGCCAGTCCTTCCTCCAGATCCTCATCACCTCCATCACCGTCATCGTCGTCGCCGTCCCCGAAGGTCTTCCGCTCGCCGTGACGCTCTCCCTCGCCTTCGCCACCAAGAAGATGACGCGCGAGAATAACCTGGTGCGACACTTGCAATCCTGCGAGACTATGGGAAATGCCACTGTCATCTGCTCTGATAAGACGGGAACACTCACCGAGAATGTCATGACTGTTGTTGCTGGCTCGTTGGGTATTCGAGGTCTCTTCTCATTCGGCGATACTACGTATGAGCGACAGGAGACACCTTCGCCTGGCACACCTGATTCACCAAAGGTTGAGAGCGAGAAGCGGGAGACCATGGCTCTCAATCAATTCGCCTCCAAGCTGGACCCCGAGTACAATGAGCTCCTCAAGACAGCCATCACCGTCAACACGACCGCTTTCGAGGCTGAGGAGGAGGGTAAGATGGGCTTCGTCGGCACAAAGACCGAAACCGCCCTTCTCGACTGGGCTCGTCGCTATCTCGGCCTCGGACCTCTGGCCATCGAACGCTCCAACCATCCCGTCGCTCGTCTCTTCCCATTCAACTCCCAGCGAAAGTGCATGGGTGCCCTTGTCCAGATCCCCGGACCTACAAAGGATAAGCCCAAGCATCGTCTCTTCATCAAGGGTGCTTCCGAAATTGTCCTCGGCGAATGTAACACTATTCTTGGCGATCCAACCCTGGCTCCTACCACTGAAGCCCTCTCCGACAACCACAAGGAAGAGCTCCGCTCCATCATCTTCTCGTACGCTACCAACTCCCTTCGAACCATCGGTCTTGCATACCGCGACTTCGAGTCCTGGCCTCCTGTTCTCACCCTCCGTCCCGAGGACGAAGCCGACAAGGAAATCGACCTTACAGATCTCGTTCACAACCTCACATGGATGGGCGTTGTAGGTATCCAAGACCCCGTACGCAAGGGCGTCCCTGAAGCTGTAAAGGACTGCGGAATTGCCTCTGTCAACGTCAAGATGGTAACAGGCGACAACGTGGAGACGGCGCGCGCCATCGCTCTCAACTGTGGTATCCTCACCGAGACAACCATCGACGAGCCCAATGCCGTCATGCAAGGCTCCGACTTCCGCAAGCTCAGCGAACCAGACCGCATCGCCATTGTCAAGAAGCTCCGCGTTCTCGCCCGCTCTAGCCCAGAGGATAAGCGTATTCTCGTCAAGACTCTGCGTTCGCTGGGTGAGATTGTCGCTGTTACGGGTGATGGTACTAACGACGCCCCCGCGCTTAAGGCTGCTGATGTTGGTTTCTCCATGGGTGTCACCGGAACTGAAGTCGCCAAGGAAGCCTCCGACATTATCCTCATGGATGATAATTTCTCGTCTATCGTTGTTGCCCTGGGCTGGGGTCGTGCTATCAACGACTCGGTCAAGAAGTTCCTCCAGTTCCAGCTCACGGTTAACATCACTGCTGTCGGCGTAACCTTTATCTCTGCTGTGTCAGACGACGAGCAAAAGTCCGTTCTTAATGCTGTGCAACTTCTCTGGGTCAACCTTATCATGGACACCTTCGCCGCTCTCGCCCTCGCTACCGATCCTCCTACTGGAAGTCTTTTGCATCGCGAGCCTGAAGCGCGTACTGCGCCTCTCATCACCATCACCATGTGGAAGATGATCATCGGCCAGTCTATCTACCAGCTCATTGTGTGTTTCGTTCTGTGGTTCGGTCGTGATTCCATCCTGGGCTACGAGGAGAGAGTCGTGCGATCGCTTATCTTCAACATCTTTGTCTTCATGCAGATCTTCAAGCTCATCAACAGCCGACGCATCGATAACAAGCTCAACATATTTGAGGGTCTTCACCGTAACCACCTCTTCATGCTTATGATGACCATCATGGCAGCTGGACAGATCATCATCATCTTCTTCGGCAGCGACGCCTTTGTCGTTACACGCCTCAACGGTGTTCAATGGGGCATTTCCCTCGCCCTCGGATTCCTGTCTATTCCCGTCGGTGTCCTCATTCGTCTCTTCCCCGATGCATGGTTCCACGCCATGGTCAAGGTCCTTGCCAAGCTCTGGCCCAGCTGGATCCGCTTCTCACGCAAGAAGAAGAACGACAATGAGGAAGAAGGCCAGGAGCCTCTGGAGAAGCTCGAGGGCTACGACATGGACACGGCGCTGCTCGGCATCCGCGACGACCTCGAGTTCCTCAAGAACGTGCGTGGTGGACGCATGACGGCTCTCAGCGACGCCATGGCTCGCTCCAGGGAGAAGATGCTCCGTCGCAAGCGTTCCGAGTCTCGACCTAGGAGCAAGCTCCGAAGCCGACGTGGATCATCACGGAGTTCCAACAGACCCCCCATCTCACCCATGATGTCAGTCGTGGGTATGCCCGGTATCGTTGCTGCCAGTGTCGCAGGTCTGCAGCCTGGACAAGGTGCCAGCAATGAGAACCTGGAGCCGCGGCAGACGTGAAAGTTTGCGTGCGTGTGTATTTGTTTTTTAAGTTAGAGATCGAGTGCTGCGCTTGTGTTTATTAGTGTGTGAGTCCGATCCGAGCAATCGTGTTTTCTTTTTCTTTTGAGTAAAGCAATCCTCATAGAGTGCGTTTGGAGTTAGTGGTCGATATATCACGTTGAATAAACTTTAGTCCATAATCTCTTACAATTAATAATAAAAAACAAGAGCAGATACGAGTATTCCTTGATGTCCCAGCCTTGCACCTGTGACTCTTCGAACAATCCGCTTCTTTAGAGGGCATCCCATGCTTGCCCGAAGAACGTTCCAGCCATCAAAAGTATCAAAGCCTCAACTAAGCCTGCAGAAGTCAACTATTGATGTTATACATGGTTATGGTCTGAAAAGAATGGGCCTTCTGGATACGAGCTGAGCTTTGTACGTATTGTCCGGCAAGGGGGTTCTAAGGCCTGGTTACAGGGGAACGGGGAGGGGCGTGTGATAGTTCCCGCGCACAAGCTACCCCATGTCGAACTCCAATAGCAAAAGGCTGCCAAGAAAAGCGATTCAGCTCCCAATACAATCTTTGGTGGCGAGGCTATCGACCCAAGATGGCCAATATGCACACAGCCTTTCCCGCACGGGGCAGGCTTTGTACGTTATCAGCTGTGGTATTGTATGTGATGGGCTATGACCCCTAAGGAGCTTCAATAGCTCATGGAGTGGATTTCAGCTGCCGACCAGCGGCTCGATTAGGAATAACCCAGGGTTGCGCAGCCTCACCCGTCTCCCGGGTGACCTACGCCACCAGCGCCTGCGGCCTGAGCTAATATTCCAAGCACACCGTGGCTAGCTGAGCTTCAATAGACGTGATTCTTTTATTAAAAATAATAATAGGCGTCTGGGTCTAGTCGCTATCCCTGATGGCTGTGATTCGTAAAACCCGCCTACGGAAGCACGAGGGTGTGGTCCGGGGCACGGAGGACTGGCACGGAAGAAAGAACATTGTATAGTGTATTTGACTGATTATACTTGAGGTAATGGTATAGAGGATGAATAGGCCTCGCTTCCTAGAACTCCCAAGGAACCACGCATCCTTCCAACTCATCAGTCTTCCTCTTACTTCCTTCGTTTCACGAAAACCCAACATCTTCATTTCCCCAAACTCATTCAGTGCCGTTGAAAAAATGCAGAGCCATATCTCAAATTCGCCCACGCCCACCCAGAAGTCGCTTTCGGACTCAATTTCTAAACCGCTTCCTGGTTCACTTCCTCTAGAGGAGTACATGGTCTGAGGTCAAGTGGGGACCCATCGACGTACGAACTGCAACTGCTCGACTGTTTGAACGGTTTGGGCAAGGTCGGCGAACTCATCCTTGTCCGACTGAAGGAGGACATGGAGAGAAGGATGCGTTCCGACACGAAGCAGTTCAACTCGGCCTTCGAGCTCGCACAGCTCATCCGCATGTCGATCGACCTCAGAGAGAGAACGGAGGAGCCGACCCGTCCCCATACGAGCACTTCGACCAACAACCTTTACAAGAAAGCAGAGAAGACCCCCCCCTGTCAAAGAATCGCCTTCTGTACCAGCTCCTCTCTACACACTGGGGGATGTAGAGGCCTTCTTCAACTTGATAGTATATGCTAAGCAGGACATCTCGACAGTCATCAATGTCCTAGACGCATGGAATAGGAAGGTCCATCCCCCAGTTGTCAATCAGTTGTTTTCGACGATTTTTGAGCACAGGATCGTGAAATTCAGCCTCCATACTCCATTCCCCTTCAATGCGTAGAACGCCACTCTGAAAGGCCTCGCTCAGAAACTCGAGGTTGCTGCGGCCATCGTCGACATGGTCTGGAGACCTGCCGCGCAGGCATATGGGGTCGACCCTGTCGACAAGCACGAGAGCAGCGGCTACAATTTGCTTCATTTGATGAAACTCTGGAACATGGACCAACCTGCTATGCCAAAGCAGCCGTTCCCTGTCAACCAAAATGTACTTGCGAATGCAAGTCTCCCGCAGAAGATGGAAGAATCAATCAAGTGGCTGCACAAGGTAGCGAACAAAGACGACAATTTGGGAACGGCTGTACGGAACAACTTGCCCATGGCAAGAATTAGGGCCTGGGAGCTGTTCAGTAAGGCGAAGAAAACCTAAAGAAGGAATATCCATAGACGGGTTTCCTGGTTGGCCCGGCTGAGCTCACGCCGCAGGCTTGATTTGTCCAGAAGGATCATGATGGACAGATTTATAATCTGAGTGGAGGTGGGATGGAACACGCAGACTTTGGAACAATTTCTTTGGCTTCTCCAAAAGGCCACGAAGTCCATAAGGGCCACAGTTTCGTATTTTAACAGACGTATGACACGTTGTAGCAGGTGGCTAAAAGCAACTCGAAGGTCAACCAACAACTCACTACACAACCTCTCCAGAGAGGCAGATACGGCGTCCAATCAGGAATCGAGTATGAATATGGACTTTCACAACGACGTATCGTCTCAAGGGTGACCTTCTCACATCAATATCATTGGTATAATCTCGGGTGCTCATCGAAGATCGGTTGGGGAAGAGTACAAGATGGAAAGAAGCGTGATCGAAGAATCGCTCTCCTGATCGTCTCACTCATGCAAGCTGATCTGGCGAGGGGTTCATGGCCCAATCCCTAACGTCCGAGATCAGATTCGTTTCATTGTCAGACGATACCCCGCGTGCTTCGGTACATCAAATGTAGCTCTTCCAAACCATAGTCGTCGACACTTCAAGGCTCGCTTAAAGTACATACGAATGACACATATCTCCCTAACTCACCATCTGCTCGGAATTACCGCATCATTGGACAGACACTACCCAAGGATAGCAGATGTATCATCAAGACTCATTGTGGCGGTGTGTTTACGTTGAGCGAGTTGGCAATGATCGGCCCTCAACAAATGAAGCTGGCGATGATGCTGCTGAAAGGTGGAGTCTCTGTATTGTACAAGTAAGTACATGTACTCACCAGCGACACCTGGATGAGGTCATGGCCGCCATGGCAGAGCTCCTGGTGAGCAGAAGTAAATTGAATAGAAACATGGTTTTGACCAGCTTCGGCAAATCTCCAACAAGGCCGGATCAACAGAAACCGATCATCATATGGGAAACTCGTCTTTACACAAAGTTAATCAAGCAGACCTCTGAACTCAATTGGGCGGTCCACCAAGTGGCGACGGGGAAGACACTGTGAATTTATGATGGATCAGGTGATTCGGGATAAAAAGGCCTCTTTCGCTATGTCACAATGTCCCTCTGACAGATTATTACGCAAACAGATATTTATCGGATATATCATCGTTATCACGGTGCATTACACATCCGGCTATCACAGCTCCAGGCTATAATTACCCTTTTGGTAATAAATCCACGCAAGCGGCAATTACTCCAACGGCTCGCTATCACGAGATCATCAGGAAGCGGGGAACAAGCGCCACTGGGTCTTATCATCGAAAGCTAAACCTGTTCCGGTTTATCTTGCCGTTGAGGCTCGATACCCCGCGATATCGTTCCCTCTCCCGCAGCCAGGCCCGATGGGGAAAAAAGAGTCGGTATCGACGCTTTGTGTTTCTAAGATGAGGCAACCTTATCGAGTGTAATGGCCTGCGTGCGGCCAAAAACTATATATCAAGCCCCTTTCCTCCCTCTTTTCTCATTTTGTAGCTTGTAAAATTCATAGCTTGATCATCAGTTCGCAACAATGGGACTTGCACAACACCACCCTTTCGATCCTCTCTCCGGAGATGAGATCGCTGCTGCCGTGGAGGTTATTCGAAAGTATCAATCCGGCAAACTCCTCTTCAACGCCGTCACGCTCCATGAGCCTCGTAAGGCGGACATGTTGAGATGGCTTGAGCATCCCTCTGACGGAAACAAACCTGCGAGGATTGCGGATGTTACTGTCATTCTTCCAGACGGCATGGTCTACGATGGTCTTGTCGATCTCAAGACGAGAAAAGTGCAGAAGTGGGAGAAGCTCGACGGCCTTCAGCCGATTGTACGTTTACCTCAGCCCAACTGTCCTGCATCGTCTAACAGAACAGATCACACCTGAAGAACTCTGTCTCGTCGAGGCCATCATGCGCAAAGACCCCAAGGTCATTGAGCAGTGCGAGATCTCCGGCATCCCCAAGTCGGACATGCACAAGGTCTACTGCGATCCCTGGACCATCGGATACGACGAGCGCTTCGGCAGCAACGTGCGTCTGCAGCAGGCGCTCATGTACTACCGCCCGGATCCGGATTGCTTCCAGTACCAGTACCCGCTTGACTTCTGCCCCATCTACGACGCTGCCAAGGAGGCCATTGTCCACATCGACATCCCCAGCGTGCGCCGACCTCTGAGCAAGCAGAAGGCCATTGACTACACCCCTCGCTACATCAACGAGAATGGCGGCTACAGGAAGGATATCAAGCCTATCAACATTACACAGCCTGAGGGTGTCTCGTTCACCATGAATGGTCGTGTCTTGTCGTGGCAGAACTTCAAGTTCCACATTGGCTTCAACTACAAGGAGGGCATTGTCCTCAACCACATCACCTTCACAGACAAGGGCATCGAGCGACCCATCTTCTACCGCTTGTCGCTCTCCGAGATGGTTGTCCCCTACGGTGCACCCGAACACCCCCATCAGCGCAAGCACGCCTTTGATCTGGGCGAGTACGGCGCCGGTTACATGGCCAACTCTCTCGCTCTCGGCTGCGATTGCAAGGGAGTTATCCACTATCTCGACGCCGAGTTTGCGGCGCGTGACGGCTCCGTCCGCACCATCAAGAACGCCGTCTGTATCCACGAGGAGGACAACGGCATCCTTTTCAAGCATACCGACTTCCGCGACGACTCCGTCACTGTCACGCGGGCCCGCAAGCTTATCGTGCAGCAGATCTTCACAGCCGCCAACTACGAGTATGCTTGCCAGTGGGTGTTCCACCAGGACGGCACAATCCAGCCTGAGATCAAGCTCACCGGTATCCTCAACACGTATGCTCTCAACGAAGGCGAGGACGCTGGACCCTGGGGCACGGAGGTGTATCCCCAGGTCAACGCGCACAACCACCAGCATCTCTTCTGTCTGCGCGTGAACCCCATGATCGACGGCGTGAATAACACTGTCAACATGGTCGATACGGTTGCCAGTGAGGCGCCTGTCGGCAGTCCCCAGAACAAGTACGGCAATGCGTTTTACGCCAAGAAAACCAAGCTTCGTACTAGCGGTGAAGCGAAGACGGACTACAACGGCGCAACGAGCCGTACTTGGGAGATGGTCAATGAGAATAAGCTACACCCTTACTCCAAGAAGCCGTCTTCTTATAAGCTTGTCAGCCGAGAAGTTCCAGGTCTTCTACCCAAGGAGGGGTCCCTCGTCTGGAAGCGCGCTGGCTTTGCTCGCCACGCCGTGCACGTTACTCCTTGTAAGTCCCCCGATTACCCAAAGCTACCGTGATACTAACACCTTCCAGATCGCGACGACGAGCTCTGGGCCGCTGGCCGCCACGTCCCTCAGACCTCAGGCGAGCCCTCACAGGGTCTTCCAGAGTGGATCGCTGATGGCACGGGCAAGACCGAAAACACCGACATCGTGCTCTGGCACACCTTCGGCGTGACACACATCCCCGCGCCCGAGGACTTCCCCATCATGCCCGTGGAGCCCATGACGCTTCTGCTGCGCCCGCGAAACTTCTTCACAAACAATCCCTGCATGGACGTGCCGCCCAGCTACTCCATTACCCCTACGCAGGTGGCCGAGAAGAAGGGCGCGCTGGATCAACACGACAAGGTTAGCCAGCTGGCGTTTGGTGGGAAGAGTTGCTGCTCTGGTGGGAATGCGGCGGCGAGATTGTAGGCTTGGTGGAGGGAATGAGTTTTTTGTAAATATACCATAGCGCCAGTGGCCTGTAATCTGTGTAGAAGTATTGTATAAACTGGCTGTGAGAATGAAGTGTGTTGATATGAGGTACTGCAATGTTCTGTGATTGTTATTGACGGGTATGCAGTCATCAATCCGCCATTCCATCTTTAGCTTTAGTTATTCTGAGTGTCCAGTCAAATCACGGGCTCATTACACATATAATCGAGAGACAAGTGGTAAAGTGTATGATAAGAAGTATTGTACTGTACAAGAAATGTATAATCGTCATGCCACCCTCCTAAGATGACGGCCCACCGACATAGATACTGAGAGTCTCAGGTACCCCAGAAACAACACCAGACGCATTCTCATTCCCATCAGGGTTGACATCATCGTAAGGGAATGCATAGCCCTTGCCATCAACCTCGTAAGAATGCACAATCCTGCTATAGTGGTTCGTGGGATCAACCTTGTAGTACGCATCTTGGCCCAACTTGGGCTGGACATCTCCACCGTCAACAAGGAGGGTAGATCGCACGAAGGCGGCGCAGAGACGAGGGACCACAGCGGCGTGCACAGCGTTGTCGCCTTCAATGACGGTGAAGGGTCCGCTGTTGCAGCCCCAGATGTCCTTGGTGTTAGGCTTGCCGTAGCCGCGGTTGTCACCGTCGCAGGTAAGCTCGTCGCCGTTGACTCTGCACTTGACTTCGCCGGCTTCGGACTGCGTGTTGATGGTCAGGTCCTGGGTGGAGTACTTGCTCCAGACATCGTTGACATAGGTGTTCCAGTAGTCCTCGAAGCTAGTCGGATCGAGGTCGTATTGGTTGCCAGGAGACAGGACTCGAACAGGTTTGCCCTCGGCGTTGGCGATGCACATGAACGTCCAAGCTCGACCATCGGCGTCCTTCTGTTTAACAAGGTCATCGCAGATCTTGCTAACAGCGTCAGTCTCGAGACCCTTGCAGGTCTGGGTGCTCCCGTCGTTGACAACAAGGTCCATGCCCAGTGGGATGCCGACAAAGTCGACATAGCTGATGTTGGCGTAGAGAACACCGTTGGTGTAGGTGAACTCGACGAAACCCCAGTCTACTCCGGCGCTGGGGTCTTGGAGGTTGGTCACAGAGGGCTGAACCAGGCCATCGCCGTTGCCGATGTCGACTACGAAGAAGTGAAGGTCGGCGTTGGCGAAGTAGATGCGGCCTGAGCTCATGGAAATAGGGAGAGTGAAGTCGAGGGTTTGGCCTTGGGCTGGCAGGGGAATTGCAATGTTGTCTTGGATCTCAACCGGAGTCTGCGAGCCGCCGGAGTTGGGGTAGATAAGACTTCCATCAGCAGCGACAAAGACAACCGTACCATCAGAGTCTAACCCTGAGATATAAGCCTTGATGTCTCCGCCGCCGAAGTTGTTGACGAGCTTCATGGGAAGACTCGCCTGTTCCGCAATACGCTGCGTAAAGACGTGGGTTTTGTTGTTAGCATATGTGCCGTTAAGGGTGTTATCCTCTGTAATTTCCACGCTGTTTAGACCGCCGGGCTTGACTTTGATGAAGCCCTTAGGGGTCGCATCCTGTCGCTTGAGCAGTGGAGAGGACTGAAAAGGAGCGGATAAGGCTGTGCCGAGAAGGGCAGCCAGGATAAAGAGTGAACGCATTCTATCAGAGAGTGACTAAGAGAGTGACTGAGAAGGAGTGTGGTGTTAAACAAAACAAGACTGAGCTGCAGAGTGAAATTCATCTTGGTTGCTGGAGAACTATATAACTATATAACCACAGACTGATTGTTTCGAAGGATTTGAGAAGTGGCTGTGTCTCGGGATATTCCCAGAATGAATAGGCCGAAACATTCGATGTGCATTATAGACATGGGTCTTAGAAACGTTTGACATATACCTGAGGGGAAGGATGAAACTAGAGTTACCTTCCCAATATCGATCACGTAAACGCCCTGTTCTGTTCTGTGATTTGACCGTTGGGTGATGAGCTAGCACGTGTTTGAAACAAGGGTCTATGGGGAGCTCAAACATTTTGCTCTTGGGGGGATGAAGTCCATGCTCCTTTCATCTCAATAGGGCCAGTAACGGGCCGAATCTGGGTCTAACCACTTGCCATACACAGTTTATAGCTAATCACGTCGTTGAAGTTCATCCGCATTGATCTAGGTAGTCTGATGCATCGCGACAAGGTCACGCTACTTGAAACGGCGCATAGCCATCCAGTAAGACAGCACCACATCCAAGCCACTAGAGTATAGAGCACAGAATATTGAAAAATAATGGTTTTCATCTTTTCACAAAAGGATGTGTATAATCCTTAATGTTGGTGAAAGGATCTGACCTGAATGCTATTGCGTTTCAGCTGTCAGCCGCTAACGCACGTGTTCATGCGTCGCGAGGGAGGACCCGGAGGAGGATCACGGATCATGACATTTGATGGCCTGCGACCCCGATCCTACTGCAGATCATTCGCGCTTGCGGCAGGTGGGGAGATCCAAAAGCTCCGGAGGATTCAGGAACATGCCGCTGAGATTAAAGCTGACCGAGTTCGTCGTCGGTTAGAACGCTTTTGTGCATGCTACTGCAACCCATATCTAACGACTATTACAACTTGCTTTGCTTAATCAGATGCGCGTTGACCGGTGAGATCGCCTTCCCGGTCTTTTGTAAGGACATGATGTTCTCCATGCCCAGCTTCTCAAACCCCATGTGCGAATCCAGCGACGCACCCGCGTTGTGTGACAGGAGCTCCACGTTCTTCATCTTCAGCAACTCAGGGCTGATATGCGGCTCGTTCTCAAACACGTCGAGACCCGCCCCCGAAAGCTGGCCGCTCTGGAGGGCTTCTACAAGATCAGCCTCGTTGATGAGTTTCCCGCGTGCAATGTTGACCAGCTTAGCGCCCTTCTTCATCTTCGCCAAACCCTGCCTGTCCAGGAGAGTCTCGCCCGCAAAAGGCGTCGCTACCACGACGCAGTCTGCTTCAGCGAGGAGAGCGGCGGCGGATTTGTAATAGACAGCGCCGAGCGGCTCTTCGGTCTCTCTGGGCATCTGCACAACGTCGTTGTAGAGGATCTTCATGTCAAGGGCCTTGTGGGCCTTCTCTGCGATGCGGCGACCAATGCGGCCGAAGCCGATGATCCCGAGACTGAAGCCGCTGGGGTTGCGGGATACGGGCGCCAGGTTCTTGTTGGCGTCGACGAATTGGTCAGCGGAGCCGGAGCGCGCGGCGGTGCTGGACCAGCTTAGGTTGCGGAAGACGGAGATTATGAGCCAGATGGCTGCATCGGCTACGGATTCTGTGCATGCCGCAGCGGCATTGCAGTACGTAACGCCTAAATCCGTGAATAATCGCTAAAAACAACCCTAACGGTGAGCTTACCTCTCTTTGCAAGGGCGGCCGTATCGACCCAATCGAACCCAGCACCAGCACTGGCATAGATCTTGCAAGATGAAGGCAACAGCGAGATCAACTCGTCATCCCAGTTGCCCATCTCGCCGCCCGTGTTCCAAAACGGTCTGTAGATAGCGACGAACTCTCCGAAGGCTTTTGTCTTTAGCGCTTGGATGAAGTCCGCGCGGGACATGCTGTAGGATCGCTTGATCTCAAATTGGGACTTGAATGCATCGTAGAGATCGTGGTTCCACTTGATGTCGTCGCCGAGCTGGAGGACAATAGGCTTGGGCATTTTAACTAATTCGGAGGGGAGTTGAGGTAAGATGAGAGTGGGCGGTTGAACAGGCGAAAATCGGTTATGATATGCGAAACAACAATGCAGAAGAAAGTCCAACGGGCTTTTGGTATAAAACCACGGGCGCTCGGCCGATGGATATCGTTGAGAGAATGCCGATTCTCCATAGGGCAAGTTTGACCAGGTTTTCTGTTAGAGACGACCTGTACAAGGGAATCTTGGCCGTAAAGGCCCAGAAAAACAAAAATTGAAGACCTCGGATTGGTTGAGGGACTGACCCCGGATTGCGTGGGGTGCTAGCATCGGGGTTCTTCCCGGGTGATGCCATCGCTTGTGGCAAATTGGATGGAGGGGAATCTGGGGTAAGTATGGTAGCATTGAACGGACTGATGAGCTACTGTTCTGGTAAGGCTTAGTGTCAACCGACTCTGGCCAGCGTATGGGATTGTTACAGCTGTATGATAGTCGAGCCAGTCGTTTTGCAGTCAATCTATGTATGTCTAACGGTCTTGCTATCACATGTCCCGCTCTACACTGATTCCAACAATGACGACTGTCTTATCAGTTAACCTCGTGCCTCAAAACCCGTTCCACCTAATCCTTCTTCTGAATTCGCGGGAAACTCAACCAGACACCTGCAACCACAGCAATCAATGCAAGGATAATAGGCTGCAGCACACCGACACCCTTGCTATTAGCAATCGCGCCAATCGCGAACGGAAACACAGTTCCTCCCGTACCACCGATAGCCATCGCGAATCCAATGGCAGAGACGTGGATCTTGGCCGGCAGAAGCTTCGCAGTTACCATGACGGCTCCAGGAAACAAAGGTCCTAGGAAAAACCCGAGCAGGGCGACGGCCACAGCTGAGACGATGAATTTCGGCACGAGCCAGAAGAGCAGTTGTAGGCCGACGCAGATGACGAGATATATAGAGAGACACAGTCGCTCGCCGAATCGCTCTGTTACGAAACCGAGGGTTGCTCGGCCAAGAGCCATGCCGGCCCAGAAGCCAGTGCCGGATGCACCTGAGGCGTATGCTGAGGCTTTTCGTACGCGTAGCATGAAAGTGACGATCCAGCCACCGAGACCGACTATAGATATATAAGCATTGGTGAAAATCAGTATCAAGCGGTTTGACATACCCTCGACTCCCATATACGCAAAGAAAAACAAGGAGCAAAGCCACGTAACTTTAGACTTGAGCGCCTCTCTAGTCCCAGCACCCTTGCCCTCTAAGTTATTGGCGTGTTCAACACGATAGACAGCACCAGTCATCTGCCAGAAAGAAATTGTAAGACCAATCCATTCAACAGCGGCAATTGAAATCTACAACAGGTTAGTCAAATCCAAGTCCAAATTGCAACTCACTTACCATGAGATAATAATAGGTATACCACGGCAGATCTGCCGAAACAACCATCGACGTCGCAACGAGCGGCGCAAACAGCGCCCCGAGCGAATAAGAAGCGTGCAGAAAGCCCTGCACCGTGTTCGCCTTGTCCATCGCCCCCACCCACGCGCAGAAACAAGCATCGGTGAGACCGTTTCCGAAGCCGCTGAAGATGTTGCACACAACGAGCACGGGGTACGGCGGGTGCAGGGCGAGCGCGACGAAGGTGATGAGGTGGCAGACGGGCGCCATGACGGCGACGCCGCGCTGGCCGAATTTCATGTGGATGCGCGCGTTGGTGAAGGCTGCGACCGAGTAGCCGGCGAAGGGCGTGAGGAAGATGAGGGATATCACGGTATAACTCAGATCGTAGTATTTTTCTAGCTGCGTAGGGTTAGATGATGGTGTTTCGCAGTTGGTTCAACCTACATATGGGATCAGAGCCTGCGATTGAGTTAGTACAGATAATCAAAGCTGTGGGAGACACTTACACCAACGGCAGCATCGTTCATCCCAGCAATGATAAACGACAGAAACGCAAAGCCAAGCTTCATTGTATTCCCCCTCGGGTAATTCCATCTCTGCGCCTGAGCCTGCGCATACGGAGGCGGTGCATCATCCGGCTGCAGTACAGGAGGCTGCTCCTCCAGAGTATCCTTCCCATCGCGGACGTGACATCCCTCGAGAGTCGTAAGCTCAATAGGCTCTTGGGTCTGCGTCACTGTAGTCGACATGTTGAGGGCGGTGGTTGTGAAGGGAGGGTGGGAAGCGGAGGCGAGTTTTCATCCATGTGAGTTTTTATCGATGAGGCAGCATTTAGCCTTTGCGAGTGTCGCGTGGCAAAGATCAGCGAACGGGTAAATTGCTCGGCGCTCTGTGGTACTGGAAATGGTAGGAGTTCCAGCTTGAGGAATGCAGCTTATTTGATGGATACGATGGCTTGTTTCAGGCGCTAGACTTGATGTGGGAATACTCGGAAGCCAGCAGCGTGTTGTAAAAGGGTTTTGGTTTCATTTGGCTGTCTTCAACGCATGCACTGGGCAAAAGCATCAGATCATTTCCTCTGAAATGTCGTCTTAGTATTCCCGGTAAATACCCGATCTGTTGCGCAGGCTCTTTTGTGTCACAGCATAGAGGATGTTCAATCGATCGGTATGGATTATAGACGCTTTGTGATATGCTTGAAAAATCATATCTACCAGTTTCACATTATGCCGACTGATTCAGTTTGCTCACCTGCATCCAAGATTCAAGCCGAATGGAAGTGGTGAAATAATGTGTATACCAAAGGTGTTTTTCATCTTGTTAGCTAGATATCAACACTTATTTCTTCCCTTGTCTTTGCCCACGAACTTTCACAAGCAGTCTCGCTCAACAACTTCGCATTATCCGCTTCCTTGGTCTCCGATACGAAAGACTCATCGGGTCTTGTCTACACGCTGGTGCTCTTCTTGCCCGCCACATCTGCTCTCCCAGCAGAGCAAACTAGATAAATAAAGAAGTGGACGTGCATAGTTATACGCCGTTTCCGGTTATTTATTCCCCAAATCAGCACCCGGTAAGTTTAGCCGTAGCTTTTTCTCTGTTATATCGTAAACAAGATATAAATTATTCCAAATATCTAGACTAAACACCATCGCCAAACTCAAAGTCTTTGCTCCAACGCTGGAAAAAGTTAGCTGGTTCTTAACTATACACGCTGACTTACAGTATCCCAAGGACGTGCCGAATTCACAAATCGAAGATCTGTACCAAGTCTGATACGATTCTCCGTATCGTGATTAATAGTAGACGCATGAATCTACCTCATTAGCAAAGCACAGCACATCGGCTCCCTGTCATTCGGGCCAACATACCATGTGTGGAGTGTGAAACACAACATCTCCAGCCTCGTACTCGCTCACAAGCCACTTCCTCTTATGCTGTCTTCCAAAGTCCGCGGGCCCATCAGCCAAGAACCCAGTGGCCATCATGTTCGAGTTAAACGCATTGCGCATCTCCTCGTCGCTCATACCAGCCGCTTTAGCCTTCTTGGCAAAGTCACCCTCGATCTCGGCGCCGAGGGCTTCGCTTCCTTCGAGGTAGATGAGTCCGCCACCGTCAAGCTTGATATCGCCCATGGGCACCCAGGCTGTCACGGCTGTCGGCTCGCCGTAGCGCATGAAGGATTGGTCGTAGTGCACGCCGATGGCCTTGTTGCCGGGTGTGTTGTTTCGGAGAAGGGTTCGTCGGACGGCGAGGGTGGCGTCGCCCCAGCCTGTGAGGCGGGCGACGAAGTCTTTTAGGACAGGGTGGTTGCAGAACCCTCGGACGCTTCCATCATCTGACCCCGAGTACCACGGTTCAGTATGCGCTTTGAGAGCTGCATTGACGAAAGTCTCGGACTTGTCCGTCTCGCCTGGCTTGGAGTTGTTGCCACTACCAGCTCCGATACCCGGATAATCGGCCGGATCGGCGGTGTCGTTGAAGATGCCCTCAACGGGTTCGGTTCCAGGCTTTAGAACCCCGCTGGGAGCCATGGATCTGAAGTACTCCTCACGAGCGGCGAGGACATCCTCGCGTGGTAGAAGGCCCTTGATGAGAAGGTAGCCGTTCGTGATGTAGCGCTGGTAGAGGACGTCGACAGGTTCATGAGGGTACGAAGTTTGAAGTTTGGAGACTTCGGTGGGGGCGAGAAGGCCATCGTTGACGTACAACTCGACCTCGTCGACAGTTGGGGTTGAGGATTGAGCGTGGGGCATGATTCTGATGGATTGCGTATAACTGGAAGGATGTTGGAAAGAAGAAATGTAGGTAAATGGACTTACTGACGCACTTCCTCAAACAGCCGGGTTCCTGAGGGCTTTATACTTTAGACCAAAAACTGCTGGACCAACAAAGCACAGAAACCCGCGGCGGGACTTTCCTATTGAGGCGACCCCCGCAGACTGAAATCACTGATTCTCCACTATCTCCAGGTGGGGGATTGCAAGATCTGCGGAGAAGTTGGGGGGCGAAACTAATGAGCTGAGAGCCTGTTACACGCTGGTAGAACTTATAGTAGTTACCTTTATATTTTAGGACTTATAGCTAGAGAGGCTATTTCCTAAGGATATGTAGAAACTGTCTATCAGCTTTATAAACAGATGGTTACAGCCCAGCAGTATAAGGTGTCTTGATAGATACATTACACTGCAGTCTACTACTCTAAACCTGAGCCATCTACATTATAGAAACCTGATTAATAGATCAGATCCAATGTATCCGATTGTTCCGTCCATAGTTCACTTAAATGCATAGTTGCTCATACGCATCACTTCGTCCCCGCGTCCTCCACATACTAGGGTCCCAATCAAAGCATGCCCGCCTTATACCCTCCCAGCACGTAGTTGTAAAGCACCACACCATCATCATGCCCAGGGAGCTTGCATTCGACATGATCCATGGTCAGTTTCTTCTCAGGCTTCCAGCTCTTGGCGATCCTTTCCATGGTATTTCTCGTAAACTTGCTGGCGCTTCCCGGATTCTCTTCCAAGAACTTTGCGACCGCGGAATAGAAGAGACCTATAAAACTGTCAGCGTGAAACCAGGCGAGAATAGAGAATGCTCACCTTCGCGCTTGATCTCGGTGCTTTCCATGTTGCTCCAGTGCACGCGCGCTCGGGGATACCGACTCGACGACTGTCCCAGCCCAAAAGCCACGCTATGAAACGCGCAGATGATGCGAAGCCCGCCAGTGACACCCGGATAGCGAGTCGGATCGGCCAGGATATCCGAGACCGCGTTGCGTGTGAGCACTAGATCGTGCATCATGTCCAGTGTGCCGTGGATGTAGCAGTTATACCACTGGACCTCCTCTGTCTGCCCGACGCTGTCCAGGCACTTCACTGCGTCAATGTAGTCTTGCATAGTGCTTGGGTACTCCGATATGAGGCCACGGTGGCAGGCGCCGTAGAACTTGAATCCCTTGCTCACTGCGAATGTGGTGATGAGGACATCTGTGACGTGTTCTGCGTCGTTGAAATTCAAGACTGCCTTGATACGCTCTGAAGTGGATGACATGTTTGCCACGTCTTTCGAGTCAAAGCCGTAGGCAAGGATCATCTCATTCAGAACACTGTAAGCTGTTAGAAAATAAGACTCGTCGCGGGACCAAAGGCTACCTGGCTGTAATGTCTTCTTTGGCGTAGATCAAGACTCGCTTTCCCTGTGATTTGAACAGGGTGGTTTTCTCGACGGCCCAGTTTATCTTCTGGATCAGTTGATCTTGGGTGTGCTCCACAAGCGTCCGGATGCTGGGCACCATACTTGGATCGTGAGCCTTGGCAGCCATGGTGGCCACACTGCCTGGGACAAATGAGAGATTCCTGGGAGAGTCGGTGGTTATGGGAATATTCGATCGCTGTGGAGATGCAAGAGATGTGTGAGGCTGATGTAGTGGCAGTGGAAGAATCAGGTGTGAAGATCAGATGAGAAAAGAGAATTGCTTCGGCAAAAGATTCTCAGAAATAATTCAAGACCGCAAGCACGCAGATGAAATTTCAGCACAACCAAAAAACCAGTACAAGCAAGAAAGTCCAAGTGTTTGCTGGGCCCACCCTCGCACTGCCGCGACACTGTAACACAAATGTAATCCAACATGTATCTTGAGCCGAAGGTAAATACACCCAAGAAGCTGAAAACTGCATGCGCCCAGTTTCATATCAATATTGAACACATTTGCCCCTCCGATACTCCGATACCATTCCTCTGACATCCGTTAGATATCTTGGAAGCCCTCCTCCTAGAGAAAGACCTATTCTCGATGTCGGTGCCACTCAACCACACTTGAAGACACGCAGCCCTTTTTAAATCGAGGTTACCCGCATTCCCGAGCCGGCAGCCGGCCTTGTACTTGGAAGCTGCAGCGGTGCGTCGACGTCCACCTTGAAGCCATCAGTGGCCGCTTCAATAACCCCCACGGGCACTCTCGATATGTAGGCGATATTCCTTCAATCTAGACACATAGCTTGAGCCGCTAGGTTCAGTTAAGAGATCCTTGGGATGTTACACGTTATGGAATCCCCGTTAACGGATGCACAAACACAACTACCTAAAAGAGGCGGTATAATATAACTTACTTACTACATAGCTGCATAGTACTTAGTATATATAATAAGAATAAGAATATAAATTATAGTATAATATCTATGAAGTTAGTTATAATCTACCATGAATAATTGAGACTGATTTCTACTAATAATAGTAATATAGTAAGAATATTACCGAATATATTAGTAATAAGCCCATTATATAATAAACATTAAGCTAGAGCCTGTTAACCCCTGTCAATACTATGGCTGTAGGGTTATTAGAGATGACTGTTGTTTGAAATCAGGACTCAATTAATAGTCTGAGCTGGTATTATGCTCTAACATACGACGGATATTGGTCGAACCTTCCAGATAATAACAATCGCATGAAGTATGGTATTAGGCACTCACCCAAATACTGTTGGGTTGTGTACCAGGTGCTAGAGAAGGGCCTTAGTGGCGAACGGGGACTTATCTATGTTAACAATCCTCTGAATTCATAGTAAGTAAAGTTTTCGTCTGGGCTCTTTGTAATCAACTAATTCCCAGGCAGTATACTTCTCGCAGTAGTTGCCGCCCTGAAAGCTCTGCCACTCGACATCTGTAGTTCAATACCAACGACGCCTTGCGACACTCCTTTCGAAACACGTTAGACCACCCAGGGCGCCACTGGTTTCGCAGCCCTTGGCAGAGATTAATCAAAAGCTCTCAAACTACTGCAGAATGTGAACGTTTTTTACTCATACTAACTACTAGGAGCACCAGGAGAAACCCATACCGGACGAACCAAGCCTATACCGCTATATGTAACTGCATGCTTTACGTGTTCCCAGATATTTCCAATAAATCTGAGCCAGCGGGTTTAATACGAGTCCCAGAGACCGTTGAGCGCAGAGTGGTAAATGTACCCTGTGTAGTCACCATTAGTCCATTTGACGTTCTGTAACGCTTCTCCCATACTCCTGTTCCTCTATTACTCCCGTTTCAGCAGCCGTAGGCTTCCAAACCCTGCCACTATCGTGCAGGACGGCAGCAGAGAAGCAACTAGATTTGGATTGGTTCGCTATCAGCCACCAAGGCCGTGTGTATTGGATGTTATGACTGTGGTTTGGCCTGAACAATCTTTGTTCAATATCTTTCGATAATGGTCTCTCCACCGTATCGCCTGCCACAAACTCCGCGCATATCTAGCAAGACCATGGTCTCAACGATGGGGGCATCAAGAGAGGCAGTGTTTATAGTATTTTGTCCGAAATTGTGAGTTTGTACAATTGAGTAATTGTTTGCGAAGCTGTGATCGTCTAAGAAATATCAGCGGGCATGAAAGACAATGGGCTGGGAGCTTTCTCCCAGCCTCCATCAGACGAGGAATCTCGTGATTACTATTTAGGACTCTCAAGCTGCCCAAATCTTTTTGCTAGATCGAGCGTAAACCTTTGAACTCTAAGACGACTACTTCAAGGTCTTCAAGGCCATAGACCCCACTAACGACCATCCTATCGTCGTCATATGGAACAAGTCTGATAGCCTTACGAAAGATCAAAGAATGCCGTTGGACTTTCCCATTGATTGAGTATTTTGTCTACTTGTTTTAGAAGTTGATTTCTTCAAACTGACCTGTAGATCTTTCTCCTCAGCCTTGACGTCTCTGTCAGAAGAATCCATAAGGCGGGGACTGTGACAACATGTCTGAGCAATCCTATGCTCAAAAGAGGATAAGCCTAGTGTTGCACTGCCTCCACGCAATTGCTCATATCGAGCAGGCGCCTTACAACTCATCGCGCACATTCGAGAAGTAGAGTTGTAGATGGCTTCGATCCTTCCTCTACCCCATCTTGCCATCTTGGAACCGGTGCAATCGAAGGAATTCCGGGAAGCGAGGGGATCACATCAAGTTAGTTTATGACGATTACATTTCCACCCATCGCCAATAAAACGCAGTGGCGCAGTGTCTTCATCGACTGGGGTTCGTGCTGACTCGGCGAGTATTCACCGATGGACCCTGCAGTGCCAGGGTTGCAGTCACTGGCGCTGCAACGTCATTGGCTACTTCAGACTCAAGTCTGTACAAAATGCTCAGCCTTCTTGAGCGAAATATGAAATCACAGAATTATCGAGGCAGTGTTGATGTGACATGTGCCGTAATGGAATGGGTTGCTCCATGGAGTGTGTCGGTGAAACCTGTATCGACGATTGAGGTGGAACTTGGAAGTATATAGACATGTAGAAAAAGCCCACTGCTGTCTAGACTTATACGGTCAATAATCTAATGCCGCTAAGACTACTGTTGAAAATTCGAGTTTATCTTTAAATCCATCCTTTATCCAAGATGGCCAATAACTACTCAGGCCGCCATGATAGAACTGGTCGTCCACTGTCCATCAACACAAGCTCTACATCTCCACCAAATCCCCACAAAGAGAGAAGGTCTGAACAAAGTCCTGAGCCAACATTCAGCCCCACTGGCCTTCTTGGAAACATATACGACTTCCGTAAACAAGAAATGGAGGAGAGATCCCAAGCAAATCAACAAGCTCCTGAAAGTCCTTTCACGGGCGGTCTTCTTCAGTCTCTCGCGGAGTTCCAAGTTGAACAACGCTTGGCTCGCACAGGAAGCCACCGCGCTGCTTATGAAAGTGTAGGGAATGGTAGAAGACTAGCGAGAGCGGCGTCAACAACTTCTGCTACTTCGTATCGAAGCCAACCGCCTTCGCAGGACTTCACGCGGCCGAGGAGGACGCTGAGTGTGGCTTCGGTGAGAACTGATTCCATCTACTGCGCCCAGACGGGAGTCACGCCGCCGCCGTTGCTGGACATGGCATCAGCACTACCACAAAGACAACCCTCATGGCGAGATCGGAACAGTCAAGGCGTCAGGACCCCTTCCGGTGGACCCCTTCTCGGTCTACCAGAGAACGCCGCCCAACAGTGGAGTGCTTCTTCATCGTCGTCACTTTCAAGAAGCCAATCAGTCGCTGTGCCCCCTGCTAACGGAGTCCCAATGGCGCTTGAGCGACGAACTTCTTCGGCTACTGCTCCTGTCAGGCCAACCACCTGGAATGAAGCAGCTCGGAGTGAGCCGAAGCGTCGTGGAACCCTCAGACGATGCTAGATATTCGCTGGTCGTCTATTAAAGACTACCGATCAGAAACAAAATTCCTGAATCACCGGATATGTACCGGAATACCTTTTCTTAGAAATGATGAAACATACACAAGCGTTGTTTGAGGTTCATGGGCTTAATAGAGCTTTATATACGAATAATATTAATGGACACTTATTTATTGCCTTGGAAATTGTGTCAGATATCTGCGGCGAAATTAAGGTTTGGCTATTTCCTGGAAACGGGCAGCCAATTTATACTCGTGGGACGCCCTATTGTGTAGAAAGTGCATGCCAATGCCGTAGTGTATATCCTGTCGGATGCCGTAACACAAAGTATCGGAAACTAAATCAGCATTCTCAGGCACTGATATGTAAATGTCGAGAAGAAATATATTGTTCTTTGTATTGAGCAACTTGATTTCGAATTGGCTAGTCGCAAACTTTCCTTCTCTAAGTGCTAGTATTCTGCAACAACAAACAGCTTCTAGATTGTGGACTAATCGGCAGCCTTTCGACAAACATCCTTCCCTATTTGTGTCTGTCCCCTCCATCCGGTGACCTTTTCACAGAGTCCCCATCTCCATCCAGTAGCCCGCAGAGTTCGTTTGTTCATGCAACAGCACATGCCGCACCATTTTTCATGCCGACGCCACCTGTTTCACCCATGCGAGATCGCCCTCGCCAGAGGTTTTGACCCTGATCCAGCAATGATGGGACTGAAATTTCGGCTTATCAGTTTGACCTGGTTAAATGATCCAGTCTTGTGCGATAAAATCTGGGTGACATGGAAATCTGATGCGGGAATGTTTAGAGAAATGTGCGCTTGTGTGTGTGGTTGAACCTGGGCCATCTCGATAGAACAAGGAGCAAAGGACAGCCTAGCTTTACGAAATGAAACAATCATTCCTAACAAGGCTGGGTTTTAATGATTGGCCTATCAAACTAAACCAGCAATACACCGCGATAACGCCAGCGCATCGCATATTTGGTAAATCAGTTCTGACTGAGATAAGGCCCAATATGATTTCCACTGTTAGTCTTGCTCACGAGTGATGGCATTACGCCACTGCGACCACGACTGGCTTTCAACACGAAGCTGCTTATCCTTCTGATCGGCAGAAGCTCCTCATTAGGCTGAATGAGATAAGCTTTGGACGGTCACACCGCTTTTCCCCAACCATTAATTCGGGATAATTCGATCATCTGCTCACTAATCCATTCATCATCACTCACGGCACTCGACACTCGCCTAACACGCAAAATCGATTGAGATGGCTGCCTCTAGCAAGAACCCAGAGCGTATCGCTGAGCTTCGCCAAAGTGAGATACCAGTACCGTGGTGTGATGAGTTTGAGAAGATGATAAGCGGCATGAAGTCCGTGTGCACCTGCATCTCACGAGCGATATCTGACATGAGCTTTTCTCTCATCTAGCTTCACTACGACCGGAGCCCAAGAGCTTGTCGACTATAAGCTGGCTACGATGAGAAGGCTGCGGTCCTTCAATGACGATAGTATTCCCGATGATAGCACGGTTGCGTCATTGAAGGCAAGGCGTATGGGAGTAGCGAAAGATATGCTCGGTCGATTAGGCCAAGGCGTCACTATCGAGCCGCCGTTCTTTATGAGCTGGGGATGCAACATTTGTATTGGGGACAGGGCCTATATAAACCGAGAGTCAGTGCTATCCTTGATCATCTGACATTGTGCTAAGGGAGAACGATGAACAGGGTATCGATCTACGATAACGCTCTCGTGAGCATCGGAGATGGCGTACTGATAGGGCCTGGAGTATGCATCTGCACAGGAACCCACCCTGCGGACATCCACAGCCGAGCAGAAGTTTACGGCACATCTTTTGCCTTGCCTATCCGTCTTGAAGCAGACTGCTGGATAGGGGCGCGAGCAACAATCCTGCCAGGGGTGACTATCGGGAGAGGCGCAACGGTAGCTGCGGGTGCAGTCGTCGGTAAAGATGTTGCGCCAGAGACTCTTGTTGGTGGTGTCCCAGCTCGCTTCATCCGGAGCTTAAAGAAGGATGATCCATAAGTCTAGAATCGATCGCATTGGGATAACACAATTTATATTTTTAAGCTATGCTGTCTCAGAAACGATAACGCCGTAACAAGCACCAGAACACATTTGCGAATGCGATCGCATTATAACCTACCAAGCAATTCTTCTGTGATGTACCATCCTTTTCGCCCTTATTCCGCCCAAACGCCTTCGCTTTTCACATGCAGCAGTTACCACTGGCAGCATCTATGCGCCCACTACTCCACCAACAATTTCGCCCACCACTTCATCAACAATCTTGGCCAACTCCTTAGAAGCCACAGCCGACAACAGCACCATAACAGTAAAGAATTCGTCTCCAGGAACATAGATGCTCACCTGCTTCTCTGCAAAGCGCGCCAGCCCCGCACTACCGTACTTGGCGACTTTGTTACCCGTCTGATCATGAAGCCCAAAGCCCATTCCTGTCATTTGATTGACTTTCCACTTGAACTTCCCCATGTGGGTTAGGAAGGACCAGCTTCCTGTCATGCAGCTGTGCTCTATCACCATAGGCTGGCTGTGCACCGACAAATCAATCTTGGACGTGCTGAGGTGCAGTGAGGCCGTTCCGACGATGTTGTCGGGGGCTGGTTGGCCGCGATGCATGACCAGGCTTGAGCTGTTGGGCCGTTTGCATATGGTGTAGAGCGGAGGTGCGTCTTTGGGTGTGCCGACTGGGACGACTAAGAGGAGATTGTCGTCTTTCTTGTGAGGTCGGATTGTGAGGACTTGAGAGCCGTCATTGGGGGAGGCACCTTGGCCGCCAGAGGATCCATAGAGCACTTTGTTCAAAAGTTCTTTCATAGTTGCAGGTCGAATTTGGAAGGGGAGTAGTGATTGGATTAACTTGTTTGGTAGTCTTAGATTAACCCATCAAGGAAGGCAGGTGGCATGGCATTGATTATATAGATTTTATGATTGTTTCTTACTGTGACGTATCGCCAACTAGTGTCATGCTTTTAGACATTCCCTAAACAGTATAAATGTCGCGACTGGGGTTGTATCAGCTAGACTGTGTTTGGATGGCTGATTCCCGCGCCTGTCCTTCATATTCCGCCGTCAGCAACCGTCGTAGAGCAATAAAGATATTTACCCTATCAGAGTCTTGGGGCCGTGGTTTCATTCCAGTGCACAGCCGTTGTGGCAAGTTATTGGTTTAGTGCTACAAGGCTGAGTATGCACGTTTCTGTGGCAGATAACGCTGATCTCGGGATAATTCAATGGCTGTATGCCTCGGATCGACACCAGGAGACCAATTTGCAATGTTGATTCGCTACCAGCGAGGCGTAGGCAGGTTCAGCCTCAGGAGAAGTCGGAGTGTGCGGTCGAATGAGATGAGTCGGCTTGGGATAATCGAGAAGTAATTAAATTCCATCTGGATACTTTCTTCATGATATGCCCTTCCCGCCCCCATCGTTGAACTGCCACGAGAATAACGCTATTCCCAACCTGGTAAAATCGTGCGCTCCGTCATCCTTTGGTGGAGCAGCCCCGGACCATCTCCAATCACGTCGAACGTGTCAGATCCTTGTGCCCTCTAAGGCTGAGGCTTCGTGTGAACCCTTGTCTCTGTCAACGGTTTAGAAGCGGGGCGGTCAGAAAGGCCTTAATTACCAGCTCATCCATCTCCAAACGCCTCCACATCCAAGAGTTCTCCAATCTTGACTGTTTTAGGTTACATCACCCGCTGTCTGCAGGATAATGCCCGGCGTTCCATCTTACAAAGGCTGCGATGCTTGCAGAAGGCAGAAGAAGAAGGTTTGTTGATATGCCAGGGGTGAGACTTTGTCTGACAGTGGCATAGTGCGACAAGGCTCAGCCCAGATGCGCGCGATGTGCGCGACTCAATATTCCCTGCGTCAACGTGGGTAAACAACGCTACAAGTTCAAAGTTCAGACGCTGGGATCTGGGTCGGGCAGTTTGACGCTCCAGACCTACAGCAGCACGGACGAGGACACCGCAAGCTCGTCAAGCTCTGGGAGCTCGAAATCGCCGTTGTTGTTTCATCAAGCGTTGGTCAGAGTCCCGAGTAATCAGACCACTGCAGTAACGCACACTCTGATATCACGACTTGAGATTACCGATCTGCGATATGATATCACCTGCTATGGAGACTTTCTCCGGCACATCCCAGCTCGCCTGGGCCGCAATGAAGCACTTGATGCATCAGCCGACGCACTGGCCACTACGTTTTCTACTCTCCATCTATCACAGGGGAGTCATACCGTGGAGGCACTTACAAAATATGGCCGTGCGATTAACTCGTTGAGAGTGTGCTTGGACAACCCTGCCAAGGCGAGGATGCCGGAAACCATGTGTGCTGTATACCTCATCATGATATGCCAGGTACGTGCTCCTCTACATCCGTTTAACCCATGTTGACATCCCCAGGGCTGGCTAGGCAGGGATGATGACCCAAGCACATGCCACGGCCTGGGCCTGGCACATCTCCTCAAAGCAGCAGCACGAGAGAACTGGAAAGCAGGTTTCGAGACCGAAATGGTTTTGACATTCTGTGTCCCAGTGGTGCGTGAACCGACTTTGTCCCATGGCTCACAATATCGGAACTTCCACTAATACCTTCAGATCATAGAGAGTATCTCGAACCCAGAAGTCAGGTTAGAAAAGTGGTTCTGGGACATGCTCGACGACTTCAAAAAGAACAATCCCCCATCCACGGCTGAAGGTAGACAAGCCAAAGAGGACGGCCAAGAAGCAGGGGGGATTCCCAGCCTGTCGATACGGAATTTGGGACTACTTCCGGATTTTATCAACGAGCCTGAGGCGAACCGCATGGAGATCACATGCGCGTACCACAGACTATGCCGAGACTTGACCAAGGTACACGAAATCGTCAAGGCTGTTACATGGGCCCCCGGCTTTTCCCCAACGCCTGTGCAGCTCCGCTTATCCCGCGCGTACAACTCAGCATACTCGGTGATGCTCACAGTTCTCGTGATCCTAGGCCAGCTGATGCAGGCTTTCGATCCCTACAACCTTGGCCTCGTGGGCGAAGCAGCACTGTGCTGCTCAGAAGTCGTAGCCATGGCGCACCGGATAAGCGGGTACCGGCCACTCGGTGCAAGCCACGTGCCCTTGACGTTGGCCATCGCGTGGGCTGCTACAGAGGAGCCGGGTCTCAAGGCCGAGCTTGGACAGCTGTTGCATGAGTATCAGGAGGACTGGAGTGTGACGCAGTGGACCAAGATGGGTCATTGGTGGTCGATTAGGTTTGCTGAGTTGAAGGAGAGATTGGCCCCTAGCATCGATTCACCGGATGAGATTAATATGTTGATTAATCGAGTTGAAGGTCCAAGGAGTAGCCCTCCAGCTGAGGAGTGCTGTGTTATGTAGGGGTTAATGGTATCTGGCTCAACTGCAATGAAAACTTCGGAATGAGAGATCATTGATGAACTGCAACACGATTGCATGGGTGTTCGTGCAGGCTGTAATATTATCCCGTGTCAACACCGTATTTCTGTCTTGCTTGACATCGTGTTTAACCCTCCAGATCTCTGCCCTTGGTCAACAAGCCTATACCGGTTGAGAACAAGACTGTAAACATAGTAATTCGGCCAAGGTTCAAGTTGTCCCATTTCGTGTTGTAAAGAACTCAATAGGTCCGATCATGAATAGAGCCGCTAGGATGGTGCTTAGGTATGGAAATAAAGGTCGAGATTTTTTCTCCTAGCGTACAACTTGTGGGTGACTCTACTATAGCACCATGGGTATCAAGTTCCTGGTTTATTGTCAGTGATATAAGTCCGAATGAATAATTCAAAATATCCACCTCGAATAGAAAGGCAAAATCGTCCAGCACAAATATTGTCAACCGATCTGGTGGCTCATGCTTTAGGCACTTGTATTGTGATACAAATCAAACATTATCTATAGCTGGCGATTTGCCTCTGCTTACTTAGTTAGAAGCCTTTAGTTGAGCTCGTTCCGCAGCACTGAGAGAAGAATACGTTCACTCAAGCAGATACAAATCGTCATTTAGCATTCCTCCGGGATCATATCATGCGCTGACTTATTCCTCCTTCAAGAATTTGTATCTCATAATGATATCGCGATGACGTTGTATGTCTCAAAGTCTGAGTCTAAACCTAGATCCTCACGGAGCACAGTTTACAGCAGAACTGAATCCGATCCGCAAACACTCATATTCTCTATATCCTCTTGGCATATCTCTGACCCCGTCGCTAACCGTAAGCAACAATTGTCATACCAACCTGGCGTATCCTTTCCTCCGCAAACCGCCACAAGCCCCATTCCGGGCAAAAACGCTAAACACTAATTCCCCAGCCCAGGTAACGAAAAAGGCTTTTGTCTTTCTAGAGCATCCCCTCTGAGAAACCCCCGAGGCTTCCGTTCCCCAGCGCTGTTTCTTTCTACGCACCAGCGACTCGCTTCTGCGCTAGCCCGCCCAGCTTCTCAGCAGCAGCGCCGAGAGCACGCGGATCGGCGCCCTTGATGGTGGCCTGGCCGTTCACGGCGACTTGATTGCCGTTCTTGAAGAAGAGGAAGGTGGGCATGGCGGTGATGCCGTACTGGCGCGCGGCGTCCTGGACGTGGTCCACGTTTACTTTTGCAAAGGCCAGCACGTTGTCGACGCTGTGCTTCGTGGCGAGGGTCTCGTAGACAGGGGCGATGGCCTTGCAGGGTGGACACCAGTCAGCGAAGAAGTCGACCACGACGTATGTTGTTGACGAGAGAAGCTTTTGGAGCTCGTCGTTTGAGGTGATGTGGTGCACCATTTTGATGTATCGGTATTGATATCGGGTGACTGGCAGGATAGTGCAGATGTGATGGGATTTTAAGGCCAGTGGCTTCGGCAGTTGATACGGGTTATTCTAGTTTAGTTGAACTATTCCTTGTTGTGGTTGAGGTTGATGTGTTTATATGTTTCTCCCCATATTGCATAGATTTTGACAGAATCTGACAGAGCCGGTTTGAAATCCCGTGTCCACGTGATGCCACCCCATTCTAGAAGAGATTCCTCAACAGCTTACTGAGCCACATGTTAGCCACAGGATTACCTAAGGGTAGGTGTGGCAGGTAAGCATTTGGCAAATCTTTTTTAGTGCCAACAAATCTCCACGTGGGAAACCACCCAATGGTTACTGCGTAAAACTCACATGTCAGCGGTAGAAGAGATTCCCAGTTAACGGTACGACAAACCCTGAGCATGTCCTGCAGCTAATCGATATCCTCTAAGTACGCATTGCTTTTTCCTTCTCGTTTGCTGTGGTACGGTACCCCGATCCCTAGTCTACCCCGTAACAGGCATACTGAAACCTCTACGTAGCATAAATCGGCAATAGGACATATCATATAATATCTAACAGTTATGTCTCGTAATAGCTCATATCAATAGACCCAAGCTTTGACCTTTGGTGGCTATCACCTCCCTCTTAGGGCTGCCTCCCGCTGGTGGATAGAGGCTACTTGACGTCGCTAACGTTCATCCGGAAGCTGCTCCGTGAAGCCCAACCGCCCTAAGAGACACCCTACAATCCACTATATAAAGATAAGGGATGGGAACCAAAGTAATTCAAGGTATCATCCCATTGCTGAGTTAGCTTAGCAATCTCGACCTTTGAGACTACAAATATACCCCGGGAATGAGCGTAAGCACGACACTCGGACTATCTGTGCTAGTTGAGATTACAACGGAGTACATCACTCGATCAATGTGTCGCTCTAATACATGGTTCTGTTCTGGTGGAAATATTGGAGTCGCGCCCTAGCGGCATTTTCCTTCACCGAAACAGCTGATTGCGACAGCGAGCGTGCCAAGTCAAGATCGAGCAGGTAATTAATTCCGCAGTTAGCAGCTAAGAAGTGCGGCTTGCATATGGAAGCGAACGCTTCGATATATGTAGCAAGCCAAATGCGGCTCCTGCGACGCAAATAAAACCGCTCAGGAGTCATGGCGCGCTGAGAGATTCGAGATGCCCTATCCGGATAGTGGGTGATGAATCATGCCCCTGGATTGACAGAGCTGAAAAAGTAAAGGAGCGCCTATCGTCAGTCCCAGTCTTGGCCCGGGTAGCTCGGTCATGATCAGATAAGCGGTGCTCCGTTACTCCGTAGTCTGGAGACGAGGGGCTGAACTCCCAGAATCTTGGGACCTCTCTATTTCCGAGCTTGCTTCGCTTGGCAGGTTTGGGAGACGAAATAGCAGACTCCAGCCGGGGCCGGAGGTGTCACCGTGGGGAGTGATCGGCGAGTCATTGTCCTCTGTGCCCACGCGACCCGAGGCTTGGCAGGCCAGACTAGCAAAGTTTATTCACGCAGTTTGCAGGGGAAGCTTTGGCTCAATGGGGAAGGGAAAATGGGCCATGCCGGTCATAAACCCGTCATAAACCGTGGCCGCTGGAATGGAAAGACGTTTCGCCGAAATAGGAAAACCAATCGTTCTTTGCATTGTTCTAGACATGATTGATCTACTGCGCCAGGTCCGGGGCCAGGTGCAGCTTTCTACCAGGATCGTCGGTGAGCGTACCCTGCCAAAGGCCAGGGATATGATGCCATTGGGTCGTGCGGCTGAGGTCGGTAAACTCGGTCGATGCAAAGTCGAGTCCAATGGGCGCTGTGGGCGCTTCGCAACGTGGCGAACTGCACAGGTCATTCCTTCGATCGTGCACTGCAGGTCTTCCACGAGGTTGTCCCGGGCTGCAGAGGCGAATCGGAGGTAGATCCTTCGGTCAGCCACTGAAAGGACCGATGACACGGTCCCAGTTTTGAACAGTGAGACTCGGCCTCTCAAAAGTAGACCGGCCGCGAAAAACGGGCCCGCAATGTCCAAGACCAACACATTTTCTCGAGCCAGTCTAAATATGCTCAGGTTCCCGCAAGTCGAAACCCCTGAGACCGGTCTGGTTCTTTTCTGTCAAAACTCCACTTGCTTTGCAATGGTGCGGTGGGAGATAAACCGCTTCCCCCCCTTTTAACTAACCTTTAGCCCACCCCCGCGTTATCCTGCGTTGTCTTGACTCTTGTGCTTGTTTGTGCTGGTATCCCTACTTGTCTCTCTTTATTCCCAGCACAATCTCCCAAGCCATGCGCCCTTGTATCCTCGACAGCCCTTCCACGTCGAACTGACAAGCTGTCACCACCGTCGATCCCCGCGAGCGCTGATCGTACCCAAGACGAGCTTCGACCCGGCATCCTTCAGCCCTGCATTTATTAGTTGCGATACCAATTCCCAGCAAACACCAACACCGCAGCCATGACGATGTTGGAAGGTGAAATCTGGACCTGGTATGGTCTGTCGTGGGTCATTGTCATTGCGAGAATGTAAGAACAATTCATGTGTCGATTGCTGGGCCACGCTGACCCAGGTTAGGATATCACGACGCATGTTGCTGGGTTCAGTTAAGAAGCTGCAAGTGGAGGATTACTTGATGATACTGGCCATGGTCCGTCCGCACCACTTACACCGCCTGCGCAGTAACTAACCGGCCTTACAGTTCACCGATACGGTCCTCATGGTCGGCATGACCATTATTTCGAAAACGAGTAGCAATCTCATCGACCCCAACGACGACGTAATCCTCGACCCTGCCGAGATCGCAAGACGACAATATGGCTCCAAATGGGTCGTGGTGGTCGAGCAGATGCAGATTCTGACCATCTGGCTTATGAAGCTCTGCCTGTTGCTCATGTACAACCGTCTCACGTTCGTCGTCCCTGCAATGCCTGTCATCCCGAGCATTATTAACGCTATTATAGGATGAGTTTGAGCCAGAACTTGGCCGTCAAATTTGTCGCTGCTTACGTCGCTGCGGGTTTTGTCGTCATGGAGATTCTTTACTTGGGAGTCTGGTGTAGACCGTTTAACCAGTACTGGGCCGTTCCCCCAGAGAACAGTATGTTGTCAATCGAGCTTCAGTTGGGCCATGCTAATTCTCCCAGCACAATGCTCCGCCGCTACAAACCATCTTATCACCAATACCGTCCTTAACATCACCTCCGATATCATGATCATCCTCATCCCCATGCCCATCTTCCTCAAGTCTCAGCTCCCTCTGAAGCGAAAGGTGGTTCTCATTGGCGTGTTCGCATTGGGTGCCTTCACTGTAAGTCTGCTCAGCATCACCCCCCACACTCATACTAACATATCCAAGATCCTCTCAGCCATTCTCAACAAATTCTACAGTTTCAACGAGCCCTTCGGATCCAACTGGACCTTCTGGTACATCCGAGAATCCTCCACCGCCATCATCACCGCCAACCTGCCCTACATCTGGACCCTTCTCCGCCGCATCTTCAAGCTCGGCTCGTTCAGCGGCTCAACCTACGGCAAGAGCACCAACAACCCTTCAAAAGGCTACCGAACAAACTTCACCAACCACCGCTCCGTCGTCCGATCCCAAATCCGCGCCGACCACGCCCTGCACCAGGTCGACAGCGAGGAGGAGATCAACGGCTCTTACGCGCTACCTCTCAAGATCTACGCCAAGCACGAGGTCGAAATCACCAGCGAAGATGCAGGTCCCGAAGATAGGAGAAGACCTGTGGGATGTATCCCCAACGAGTTGATGAGCAATAGCAAGGACAGCATACGGACCGACGATCCAGAGACAAACTCGGAAAGATCGGCAGCTGGTGTTGTCAAGGTGTATCACGGAGTATAGATAGAATAGGCACCATTGCTGCGTCATGCTTTTGTTTCTTTTCACGCTTTCATGATTTGGGCAAACCCCTGGATCAGATACCCAGAAATAAGTTCCCCACGTATAGGGAATCGTGCGTGTAGCACAGCTAGATAAAAGCGTTGTATAAAACTATAGATATCCTTTTGTCAAGAACAATTTTTGCCAGATGGAATCCGTTGTGACTTGAATCTTGTGACTGAATTGAGTTACAGAGGACAAGCCGTCGACCATATCAACAGCTACAGATAACACATCTACAACACATTCCCACCTCTTAGCCATGCAGTGGGTGCCATAGCTCGTACTGGATTGCTTGCATTAGCCATCGTACGACATCCGACAAGGCAATCCGAGTCAGTTCCAACGCTATTTACGCCCAACACAGCCACTTGCACCAACACGGGATAGCCACAAGCGGATGGCGTTTATGGCGCTGTCGCTCTCCCACTTGACTAGTACCGCGTCTAGAATAGCCACAATCCTCCATCGCTCGCATCGCCGTTGTAATTCCGCGTATCGGCTTGTCTCGGGGTAATCCGCCGACCAACTGCGCGCTAGACGGCTCCGCGACTATTGTCTCGTTGGGGCCCTAGAATTTATAGATCGCGGCCAATAGATTTAAGAATGGGACTAGTCCTTCGCGGAACCGGGTGAAAGAAGGATAGCTGTGGTGGATCTTGCCGATGCTTATCAATAATGCTATTCATAAGCTCAGCATGACTCAAGTCTCTATCTATCCACTGTCATAACATTCCTCCACTTTCTGAGTTCACCATGAAGGTTATTTTGATGGCAGGAGCAAGAACAGCGTCTGGATCCGGGTCGAATTTAACAATGCATGAGAACTCAATGTCTGTTGTAGAGAACTTGCTGGAGATATATAGAAGGCGGTAAATGCTATTGGGGAAGAAGCAGAGGATATGAGATTTGAAGCCACGTAGAATTCATCATGTGTAATAGCAGAACCGTCACTGAAAGTCACAGGTACTGTTACATCTGGTTAGTCCACCGAGGCGTACTTTTTTCCAGGCCCGCTTACGTCGAACAACAGAGTATCTCTCGAGTTGAGGCTTTATCAGATTTATGAGCATATGTATTTGCACGAGTATATACAACAGGGCATTCGGGCGGCAGGGTAAAGAGGGGTAAAGTCCAAGAAGGATTTGTAGTTGTTACGAAAGTGAGAGTTGCAGATGTAGCCATCACATTGCGTGCATATTTTATCGGTAGACCGGACGTTTACCCTTGACAAGAACAGACACGTTTGATGTGACAATAGAGTGCTATATATTAACTTATAATATATGTATGAAATGAGGAGAAAGCTTAGATTGTATTAAAGGATAGGTCTAAATTGTTTTTAATTATTTTAAATAATTTATATAGTTTTTATTAAAATTATGACAAGTCTTAGCGTAACTTTTAGAGCTTAGATCTTGAGTACAAGGTATGTAATACTTAATATCTGGTATTATATTGATTTTGTTTGTATCTACCTAGGTAGAAGTATCAAGAACAGAACACGTCGAAAATAGCCAAGGGCTTCGTAAATGCAAAGTTCGGATCCTTTTGATCACGGCTTCGGGATCGCCCTCACAACCATAAAAGAAACAAAGTCTGGTGGAAATCATACTGAGAAGCCACTACATTCGGAGCAAAATGGGCAGAAGACCAACGAATCCAATCGGTTCGGCGGAAATAGGCAATGGAGCACCAAAGCCGATCATACTGATGGCAACGATGGTTGTGAAACCGACATATTGCCCAATCGTGATCTTGGACGGGTGTGAGGGTTCGGCTGGTCGTCGATTCTGCGAAAAAGGTGACGAAGACGAATATGTTGTCCATGTTGGTCACGGTGAACGCGACACATCCATAGTGCCAGAAGTCTGGAAGAAGAAGCAAAGTGGTGATGGGCTGGAGTTGCGTAATCTGGCGATAATTAGAGTTTGGTTAGTCAGGGCACGGGGGATTGAAGGAGAAATCTGTTTCAATCCAAGACCGTAATCACCGGATATCTTGCGACTTGGCACCGGGCTACTTGAGTTGTACCCTTGATCAGGAGTATACTTGGCGTTCCCACATTTCTACGAGGAACCCAGTCAGATCTGGATATGTAGATCAAGCTTGTTCGGGAGAAGGATTCGATGTACATTCACTTGCAGGGGCATAGTGATTTCCAGGCAGCGATTACGGTTGTTAACAAGGTTATTTCTTATCTTAATGCACTTTGCAGTTTGTTTCACGTCTCTAGTAGAGATGATGACGACGCAATATGGATGATCTTGTTCTCCAGATTAGGTTTGATTTTTGAGAAGTGAGTGGCAGTGCAAATTCAAATTTCTCTTGACAGTTTGAATTTCTACCATCAATTAAATCAAGATTAAGCCGTGGCTATATCCTTATCTTTACAATTTGCTTCATTATTTTATATTTTCCTTTCTCTTCCTTTTCAGGTCCTCAGACGGACGGAATAGCTTGAATTCTGATACCACTCTGCAACTCTTGACTTATGATTGATTGAGCAGTCTCCTTCATTCTACGTTGGGGGACCTTGCGCGGGTTTCGAAAGAGGTCAATTAGGGTTTATGTACCCTTGATATCTATTAGATCTTCGATGTAAGTGCACCAAACAGAAGTTTGATCGTCTGGATAGCTAACGACCACAGGGCTTCAAAAGTACACTTACCCTGGTTTCTATTTGGTGGAACTCTCGCTATATTGAGCATTATTCTGTAGGTCACCCCTACCAGCCAGCTGGATCATGCTAATATTGTTTTCAACAGCCTATCGCTGAAGATCCGGAGCTGCTGTCATACTAGAAAACAAGCAGTTGCCAATACCCCACGAGGAATCCTGACACAAACATATAGCCTAGAGGCGCTGACCGAGTTAAGTCCGTCACAGAAGTACAAGGATGCAAAGGGGCAAACAACTTCAACACAATTCAGCATATCAGAAATTTGGTAAGTTCCTACATCCAAAAGGGGGAATATCTTGCTAATGCTGGTGATATTGGAGTGCCGTCTGTTTGGAAACTCTTGTGGACGAAGACAACGTTCGACGGTTGACGTGTGAGCATGTGTTTCATACGACTTGTCTCGATTCTTGGTTTGTGGAACGTCACGTGGACTGCCCATTGTGTAAGTCGATATTTATGCACAGTCGATAAGTCGATTTGAATATGATTGATTAGAGAAGTCGTGTTTGAAAGTATTTTATGGAAGAGATCTTGCATGAGGGTTTGAGATTATATCAGAGGTATTCTATGTATAACAACCGATAAGAGTCAAATCGACATAATAAAATAGAGAACCTTAATCACATTATTTCTCATATCACCGCTGGAGATATCTGGCAGTAATGGTGTATGCAAAGAAATGTAGAGACTTCTATACATCGCGCGAATAATCTCACGGCCGCTCCTATTAAGGTATACTTGCACATTATTTGGTCTTTACTCAAATATCTTCTAAATCGGGTACTTCTGGAATAATGGCGTCTGGTGACGGCCTGCATGAACGGAGGTAACACGAAATTCATTTCTAAAAAACACTAACACTAAATCAAAAACTCCAAACTTTCCAAGACCAGACCAAAACCCTATGAAATACGTTCACCAGGAACTCCTCAGCGACTCACCTAAGAGATGAGGCCGTCAATGCACTTGGTGCCAGGTGCAACAGCGGAGATGAAGGCCCAACCCTGGTTGCAAATGCCCCAGGTAGTCTCGGAGAAGCAGTGCAGCATGCCGGACTGAACATCGGGAGGGCAAGCCTGATAGTTCTCGTTAACCCAATTAGGAACGCCACTGCCAGCAGGGGGTTTGGGCTTGACGGAATCGACTGGAGCAGGGGCTGACGTCGCCTGCGCGGGACTGCTGGTGGTGGTGACGATGCTGGAGGGTAAGGGAGCTGAAGGTGCCACGGGAGCAGCGGATTCGACAGGGGGCGAGGGAGGCTGCTCGGATGAGGGAGAGCCAGGCTGAGCGGGTGCTGAAACATCTGGCTGAGCAGACGAAGGCGCAGCAGACTCAACTGGCGCAGAAGAGACAGGCTTCTCAGGCTGAGGAGCAGCATCATCCTTAAAATCAGGCTCAACACCCTTAGGGCATGTCCCCTCGCCCCCAGGAGTACCTTGCTCAATGACCTTACCGAAAGCACCGGGCTCAGGGAAGTTGATGACACTTCCACTGGCACCAGTCGTACACTCACCAGGAATGTTGGCACGGAAGACAGCAGGGAGACTGTCTACAAAATTGCTGTCATCTTTTCCTCCGATAACTTCGATGGGAGAACATACCATGTACATCTCGCGGTTGCCGATCTTGTTGAACCAAGTCCAAGCAAAGATGGCAGGGCCGTTCTGCATGTCCTTGGGGATGGGAATGTCAAACTGCTTTGTACACTCCTTGTCCTTGTCGTTTCCACACTCGGGTCCGTTCTCACGACCGTGGGGATCCTTGCCAGTAGTGGGAATGTTACCGGCGGCTTCAGCAGGGCACCCTCCGATTATGCTGTAGATGGTGTGCCACTTGCTGGGGTCAGTGGGGGGAGTCTTACCGTAGGCGACGCTGAACTGGCACGAACCACCGCCGTGGACGGCGCTGCCCCAGAACTTGACGGTCTGGGTGGTGCCGGCGGTTACCTTTGTGACTTGCTCAGCGTGCTGGGTGCGGCCTTGACAGGGGAAGGGCAGGTCAGCGCTCAGAGGCCAGGTCTGGTAGAGGGGTTCTGTGTCGAGGTTGAAGGGATGGGGCTCGACCATGATGACGTGGGAAGAGGCAAGCGAAGCAACCATCGCTAGGATGCTGAGGTGAGAGAAGAATGAAAACATTCTGATGACTGGAGATGATGGGATGAAGAGACGATACTTCCCTATCTTGAGGAGTGTGTTGTGTTGCTTTGGTCTTGTTTCGAGTTATTTGTGAGGTTGTTGTCCGAAGACGAAGGTGTTTGATGTAGAAAGGCGTTGGATAATGAGAAAGCGGGATGGAAGTTGGGCGTCTTCAGCCTTTATGTATAACATTAGGTCCAAACTATTCACTACCGTTTTAGTTGTTCAGTCTCTTAGAACAAAGGTAATGTCGGCCAAGGCACCGAACAACGCACTTGTTACATTTTCAAAGGTGACTGACTGCCTTGTCATCCGTGTCAAGTGCCTGAACAAAGAGCTGGTCGCAAATGACTCGGTGTTCATATGTCATTGAACTAAGTTCACTCGCGCTAGAACAAGCTTTCGGCCTTATCAACAGCTACAAACAACACATCTATAATGTATTTCCTATCTTGTATCTATGTAATCACCTATGCTAAATAATTCAGCTGACCTACAAACTGCTCACCAAGTGCAGCAACATCTTCCCCAAAGTATTAATACAAAGTATCTTCAAGTCATGCGGCAAATCTTAACATGACCTAAAAGACTATTGCACTTCGTTCTGTCAATACTGTCTGAATGGTAGCTGCTCATGACAAACGTCCAGCCTAAAGTGAATTACAAAAAGGTCTGGTGACCGGCAATTCTGTCATCACCGCTCCATCCCCGTGCATTCCAATAGTAGCAAAACAATTACAGATCCCTTGACATATAGATCCCAGCAACACCATGATTCAAGTCTTGCTCTGAGACCTTTTCTTAGAGGCCTCCACCCTTTGCTCAATATTAGAAATCTTCGGGGTCAGTCGAAAGTCTTTGGCATGAGAATGCTAAACTTACCACGCTTTTCGAGGGAGAGGATCCTGCAGCCTGAGTCCACGCACCTGTGTGGGCTACTAGAATATCTTGGGTCTTTTTGTGTTTGTACTTGTCGGGATCCACAGCCATTTTGTAAGAGAGTAGAATCAAGGAGGTATGTGTGATGGTAAAATCGTGCTGGCCAATTCGATAGTAGAAAAAGATGTTGAAAGTTGAATTCGAACATATCGTTGTTATGACCATCTTATATCGTCAACCACTGTAGTTACTTATTATCAACCTCACGCTCTCGAATCTGGGTCCACTCCAACTAAACTTGGTTACGAGACGAAACAACAATCTTGACACTGATCAACATCACATCACAATCTTTGTTATTGCCAATCTCGGAAATACCAAACTTTACTAATAAGGTGGAGAAACAAATTCATTGGCGATGGATATATGATTTCGAAACCGCATTGTCTCATCACATTCTCTGTCACAGGCAGACAACAGGCTAATACCAGCCTTATTATGCTGGTAAGTTTGTTTGACCTAGACTCGGAAATTCCAAACTTTTAATTCCCGAAACTTGATACATCATGTGGAACAGAGCTGCAGCGGCCTTTCCGCCTGATCGACCTGAGTAAAGAAGTCCAAAGCAAGAGTCAGCGCTGTTGGCCGAGAGATGTCTGCCTCGGACAAATAGGGCTGTCGTAGTAGACACAAAGTGAATTGGAATTTCTGGATGAGGAATAGTGTGCATTTTGCTACTTTGACCGCCTGCCATTGAATGAGATAAACCATTGACATTTAAAAATGTGGCGTAGTAACGTGGACAACGTCATCCTCTGTGGGAGGTGTATTAAAATAAAATCCCTTATATCTACGGATGAGATCTAAATTATATCAACTATTATTACAATACGATCATAATATAAGAGGTTATTATACCATTCTACGACAACCTAAAATACAAGATCTTACACCTACCATACTCCTAGATTCCTCCTTATTCAATAAATATACTGTAAATTAGTGTCCGGGTTTATTTGAACCCACTTACGTGGCCAAGAAGAAAATCTGGGCAAAGTTTGGAGTTACCACATATGGCATAGTTTGGGTCTGGGGGGTTGAAACAAACACAACGTTGTCACCTATTGTCCAATTGATGACCCAGGGCCACGATTGCCTGAATCTTACCTGACACTAGCTGAGCATGACGTGTTAATTTCTTTTTCATGCAGAGAAAATTAAGAAGTGCAATCAATATTGGGAAATTGGGTTGATCTTTAATTTGTGCTTGTATATATTTCTACATGTGAATGTGTAGTGTAACGTCAACTAGCGATCCTTTTGACGCTCGAGCTTCATTCTCCGCGGACATCCATCGCTTCATTACTGACTGGGCTGCTTGTCCAGGCACGCGTCCACTAATGGCTCAGCGGGAGTTGTCCTTCATCCACAGCCGTGCCCCCCGAGCGGCCGGGCTGTCGGAAAAAGCAGTGGACGAGCATAAAGAATTGATCGGTGACCTATACTTGACTCAGAATTACACTCGTGACCAGGTAATTAACCACCTCAAGACACGACTGGGTTTCGCCCTATCGTGAGTATAATTTTCTCCCTATTCTGTCTTTGTCCACGGCTAATGTTGTTGCTCGTAGCCCAGATCAGTTCTCAAAAGCAACAAAACGATGGGGTTTCAGCAAGCAGCCTCGCGGAGGCATCGCCGTTCAACGGGCCCCGAATGAGACAGCCAGTCAATGCGCGTCCAGCGATACTAACTGCAACGAATTATCCTGCACGACCCATGTAGACGACTTGATGGGTCAAGGGCCAATCCTCATAAATGAGTCGAGCAAACGCCCGAGGAGTGTTGCAAGCTCCATCAGCCGCAGAAGCGACATCACAACTCTTGGTCCATCCTCGCCTCTTCCTCGCCGCCCAGTGAAGCGACCAAAACCTGGAAGCCCGTCGCATACGCAACTGAACCTGGCTACCGAGGGCGACTTCACGTTTACTCCCTTGGCCGAAGAGGCAAGCACTGACTCAAGTCCACGCTATCAGTACATGTATGATGACAAGCTGTCGGCAGAGTATCTGGCCTGCTGTTACCGCTACACCAAAGCATTTGGCTACTACTGCAAGATCTCGGTCCCCTTCCAATACAAGACGTCTTCGGCCAAGCAGCGACGCGCTAGGATGCTTGATATGGCGAGGACTGCCAAAACGCGAAGAACCTGTGAGATAGTGAGGGTGATGATGGAATCTGAGCTCAAGATTAGCAATGATCCTCTGACTGAAGAGGGACCTGGCCAATGCCCTCCAGACAAGGTCGAAATGTGCCGCATGCAATCCTTCCTATTCCATTGTCACCTTGCACAGATCTGTGCGCGTCGAAGCGATGGTGCCAGTCTGATGCAGAAACATCTCGATCAAGCCAGGGGTTTCACGAAAGCTTTCGACACACACGGTCCAGCATCCATAGACCTTTGGACATTGCTCCGTCTCGTTCGAGGGAAGAAAGATCTCAAGATCCAAGAGGGCCTGCTAAATGCCCTCAAATGGGATGATGGCTTGCTCGCTTTGGATATGGAGGATTGCCTGAATCATTGCTCGAGAACACTGGTCCAGGCTGAGACCTTGCATGAGGTCTTGGAAGACTTCGTTATAGTGCAACGCCAAAGGGTGGAGCCGACTACAATGAGTGATTTGGCTCTTCAAATTAGCCCTCTTTATCTGTGGAAGAAATCCAGCTTTCTCTTCACATTCCTTTGGAAGCATTTGCAACTAACGCATCAAGCCCCTCGTTCATGGGGACGAGGGCTTTCTACGATATCCGCGACTCACTTCTTGATGATTGTGAGTAGGATCATCATCAGAAGGTCATGGCTTGTCTCCGAACCCGACAATGGCCCACTCGACTCAGAGGAACAGCCACTGGAGTTTCGGCCCTCAGACCTAAGGCTTTATGGTGGCGTTGTTCGAGGGATCTTCTATGATAGCTTGTTCGCGCCGGAACAATTCAAAAGAGAATTTGTCACGCAATTTGTCGAGCATCACTCCTGGTCTCCACCACCAGCTTGCAAAAGCGACCTCGCTCAACGTGTTCAAGCTTACCAGATGGAAGCACTCGACTCCGTCTTGGCCATCAAACGAGGCAGCCGCTCAACCAATCGTACTTCTACAATACTGGAAGAGATAACGACTTTAAAGACAAAGACCGGCGAGAATCAACGCACATCAACGGACAATGAGTTTCTGAGATGGCTGGTAGAGCAACAGAAGCAACTAGCCTCTACCGGCCGGAGAGATACAGTCACCCATATCCAAGGTGGACGATATCTGCCATCTTTCAATTCTTCAAGCAATTCATCATATTTAACAACATCTCTGTCTGCGTACCATATGTACCTAAACGCACTCAGTGGTAACCCCACCATCTCAAGGTCCTTGGCGTCTCGGTCGTCACGCTCCTCCCAACAATCGGGCTCGAGCTCACTTCGAAGATTCAAAGCAGCAGCACTCAACAGGTGGAACCAGCCAGAACCTGCACTGGCCTTACCCCTTTACAGCTCCAGCAGGCGTAGGCAGTACCGCACAAGCGAAACATACGCAGGATGGGACGACGACTTGCCAGGCTTGCAGAATTTCGATGTGTCTGTGGATGGTATGCAGACTTTGCTAGAAGATGCCTCCGAGATCCCGGGGGATGAATTCGCAAGCCAGGCATGGAACTCGGATTCAAGATTCAGTATAGAGGAAGTTGGAAAACCAACGATGAGGGGAAGGATAGAAAAATTGCTGAAAGGCAAAGGCAAAACGGTCTTAATTAGCTAATATTAGCCCTTAGTCCCCAACACATACTCTCACAACTCTGACCAGAGTTTAGCCCTAATAAATAATATTATTGTACAAGTATCTAGACTACACAGAACAGAGTAAAAGAAGGACTGTATGATTTATAAGCACAATTGACTTGATACTTCATTGTGTTCGCGGTTCACACGGGTATCTTACACATGATATCGCCACAAATGCAACCCTCCTAAGTCCAACTGAACCCACATCATATTAGGACTCGTCAGACTCGACTTCTGAGGGCCAGATTGTATCTTACCGAACCTTCTTCGTGTCGCAAGGACCGAATGTTACCCGGAGCCTTCCACTGGACAGTTAAACAGTCAATTTTGCCACAGCCCCCAAAAGACGCGTGGAGAGGGTTGCTCACGATGAGTCGAAACACGTCGGGTTCTAGCTGATGACAAGAGATGTAGAGGACTGGAAAGAGGTAAGAAGAGAAAGAAGATTGCGTAGAACGAGAAAGTGGAGTTGAGGTCAGCTTTGATACTTAGGTGCCTAATGGGCACTGGCAGCAGCTGGCAATCAACTGCCTCACGACCCCTATATTTCTTTGATAGCAAACAACTCAAGCATCATTGTCTGTGTGGTTTTATTGCAGATATTGTCCATGTGCGTGTGTAACTTTTATGATATGATCTCTCAGTGCCTAAGCTCTTACTAAAATTGATCAGCAAGAAACGTCGCTTTTTCTAAATGTTAAGATCTACGTCCTTGGAAAAATTCAAAGGTTCATACTGTTCACCATTACAATTATATAGCTAGGCTGAGACCCTGTTTACATGTAACGACTTTTCATTAAGATATATATAAAATATGAACCTATGTACTCCTGCTGCTATGCACAGCTTGGTAAGAGTATCCAGGCTCAGGTTCCGTAGCCATTCTAATATTGTGACAGACCCATTTGGGCACCATTATATGATGGAGTGTATGTAGATAATAGTGAGACAGTAAAGGAGACAAAGCCTCTAGCCTCGGTAGCCCCAGCGAGGAGCGTTGACAATGATACCGCAGATGCAGCCAGAGATGATACCAGCCACGGGGAGGGTGATGATCCAGCCCATATAGATCCAGGCAACCATACGCCAGTTGATGGCGCGCCAGGTACCGGAGCAAAGACCAACACCAACGGTGGCACCAGTGATGCACTGAGTAGTGGATACGGGAAGCTCTGGGGAGTATGTTAGTCACTGTCGCGCAATAGAATGGTATCTGGGATGAAGACTTACTGAGACGAGTGGCCAGGATAATAGTGATAGCAGCACCAAGTTCCATACTGAAACCTCGAGAAGGAGAGTGAAGTGTCAGACGGTTACCAAGGTTGCGCATGATGTTGTATCCGTAAGTCCAGATACCAAGAGTAATAGCGGCACCACCAAAGCAGCTATTTCAGGGTCAGCCACAGGCCATTCAAAGACTTATCAGAGTACTTACAGAATCCAGATAGGAACAGAAGATTTGCTGCCCTCGAGGTCACCGGTCTTCCAGATCTGGTAGATGGTAGCGTAAGGACCGATGGCGTTGGCGACATCGTTGGCTCCGTGGGTGAAAGATGCGGTACAGGCAGTCATGACCTGCATAAAGGTGTAGAGGTACTCGGCACGGTTGTCGTAGTGAGGGACGTTGGCGTGGATCTCGTCCAGGTCACCGGTAAGCATGCTCTTCTTCTTCTGCATGGCGATGATGTCCTGGTCAACGCCAGAGAGGAAAGCCTTCTTGAGGTACCAGAACAGGACAGCTCCGCTGAACCAGTTGCCATCGGGCTTGGGGCCGACAAGGCTGCGACGGGGCTTGGCCTCAACAGGCTCGGTGACATCGGGGATACCATCGGAAGAGACCGCCTTGTTCTCGGCGGAAGTGCCCTTGCCTTCGTTGGTGGTCTGGTCCTGGGCGCGCTCGAACTCATCGCTGCCCTCGCGACCGGCACGTCGAAGACTTTCAAGCTCCTCGCGGGTGAGATGGCCCTCATAGAAATCCTTGATACCACCATTGGCACCCTCGGGCTGGGCGGGGGGAGCAGGGCGCCTGAGCAGGAGAGGACCTTGGGGAATGTGCCACCAGCGGAGCTGCCAGTCATCGACGATGACAATGCGGTAGAGCCAAGGGACAAGGAAAATGGTGATGACAAGAGCCCAGGCGGCACCAACACCGACGATCATACCAGCGGTCTCAGCGTCGCTAAAAGAGACCTTGATACTGCCACCCTTCCAGACGATAAGCATGGTGAGCAGAGAAGCAGTGATACCAAAGTAGATGGGAGTAAGGAAAAGACCTTTCCAGACAGGCTTGCTTCGGAGCATGACACCATACTTGGTGATCAAGAAGATGATAGCAGCGAAACAACCAGACAGACCAGGAGCAATGATCCAAGCGAGGAAAACAGAGACGACACCAGAGCTGATACCCTCGTCTAGCTCGGCCCAGTGGATGCCATCGGCACCAACAAGAGCAATACCCATTCCGATAACACCTCCCATGATGGAGTGGGTGGTGGAGACAGGAAGACCGATGCGGGTACAGGCAGTGAGGTAGAGGGAAGAGGCGACGATGGCGCACATCATACCCAGCATGAGAAGAGCTGGGTCGGATTCGAACTGGTCAATGTCGACGACCTTGGTACGGATGGTATCAGCGACACGGGCACCGACACCGACGGATCCAGCGAATTCGAGGATGGACCCGAGGGTCATGGCCTGGATGTAGCTGATAGATCGGGAGGAGACCGAGGTGGCCCAGGAGTTGGCGACATCGTTGGCACCTAGCACTTGTCAGTAGACCGTTGAGAAGAAGGCGAAATGGTCATACCAATGTTCCACGCGTCGAGGAACGAGAAAATGGTGCCTATGGCAAAGATGTAATCATACTGGTGAAGCACCATGATCAAAGCTAGCCGAAAATCTCGGACTTGTCGACCCTATTAGAAAAAGAAGGGTTTTTCTAGAAGGAGAGTGAAAGAAGGAAAAGCTGTCGATGTCAAGCACCAAAAGCCCCAAACCCAGCAGTGCATCCTCGACTCCTTATATCACCCGTTGCTCGCCATGGCGTGGAGGGTGTAGGGCTTGGCGAACAAGCTTAATATTATGCTTCTCGGACAGTGGCGCTCGCATGCTGGGCACACCCAGCTAGTGGCATTGGTCCTCGGTGAGCACATTTGGTGGCAACGCTGGACATGGGGAGCAGGCTGATTTGGTTCTTCAGGCTTGGCGGGACCATCTCGTCGTGTCGTTGGGAGAGAGGGCGGCTTGGCACGCGACGGGGGGTGGTGATCGTGCGTGGGTTCTGAATGTTCGTTGGACCGGGAGTGGGCGAAGGGAAATGCCTGGGCACGAGTGTGGAAGTGTATGTTTGGTGAGAGGGACAGTTGAGTGTGTGGGGTTTTGGCAAGTGAGTTGCCTTATTGGTGATGATTTGATTGAAGCTGTCTTGACTTTAAATGAATCTCCTGCTGTGAGGATGGGATCGACGTGTGTTCAAGTTCATAATTGCAGTGAGGTACACTCAGTGACAGCCAGGGACCACAAGCACCGTGCGCTAGAGCATGGCCTTCGATCAGCTGCATGGGTCCTCAAGTCGCGGCCTTGAACAACACCAGGGGCGTTTAAACACATGGGCCTTTGGATATGGGGCCATTTAGACACAACATCGAAAACGAAACGTCTGTTCTCAGCAATAGAGCTTCCCAAGAAGGATACGCTAACAAAAAATGGTGCCATGTCAGTGCATCTCACTAACGAGTTTAATTGAACAACTGTGAAAGCGAGAATCACAAGCTCGCTGACATGCAAATAAGCTGTGGTCGCTCGTTGACCAGAGGTTGACCCACGTGCATCAACGCTTGTCGTTGAGAGATCGAGCGGGATGCTCTCAGAGACAGGGGCGGGAGCCAATAGGATGGACTAGCGATTCACGTGGAGAAGACTGTTCGCCCACAGTTGAGCGACCCCAGATGCCAAGATCCAATCAGGACAGGGGCTGGTGTATCAGTGTTTAAAGTTTGGGTGTCAGATAAGACGAGATAGACGGGAACAAACGTTTATTTTAACGTATTTACTTAATTGCTGTCAAAAGTCTATATTTCCATATGTATCATTAATGGAAGTTTGTAAATCCCATTCTAACAACACCAGGTTCACAACCTCGCAGTCCCAAATCTCTTTCTCGAAGTGAACTTCCACAAGAAACGATTCACCCACCACACTTCCTCACGTTCACCATCCAATATCCCGTATCACTCCATCCATCCCACAAGCGCCTACCGCCAAGCCAACCGCCAAGAGCCACGCCACAACAACGCTCCCTCCTCCCGTTCCTGGAAGCTTAATGAAACCACACGCGAGCTCCTCCTGCTGGCACGTTCCTCCCTCGCCAAGCCTGCGGCTGACGACTCTGGAGTCGCCGAAGCTTTTTCCAAGACGTAGGAGCACATTAACCTGCTCGTGTCATTCCGGCGCCGCGGTGCATGTGCTTCCTGGCTGATCGAGGGAGACCTTGTTTGACATGCCATGCGCTGAAAGCTGAAGATTCCAGGTGGGATTCAGGCGGGTCCTGCAATAGTTCGCTCTGTTCTAGAAGTATGTCCGTCTTGGCCCCGGATCTAGAGTGTCACTGGGGCGATAGGAATTTGGAAATTTCTGCCAGTGACAGGTTCAGATGAGAAACTGCAAACTACTGGGTTTCTTGAACTAGAAGGGATTGTCTAGGTCCTGAGGCCAACGTGCATCTTGCTGATCAGAGCTGCCTAATATGTCACTGGATGCGTCACGCACTTCATCACAGGTCTTCTTTTGTTCCGAGGTAAGCTGATCAAGGTGGGATTGTTCTTTTTGCTTCTTTGCAGCTACTGCTTTGGCGTGAAGTGATGTATTCGCTTATCGGAAGATTCTCCACCAGTCACCGTGGTACTTCTTTCATTATCTTGCATGAAGGTTGATTCGGCTTTGAGGTGTAAGAATTAGTGACACCACGAATGTAAGGGTTCGCAAAGATGTGACTGTTTCTAAATCGTGATGCTTACTTATGTCTGCTGTGAAATACCTGATAATCATTCATCTACGTCTTGCGAGCTACGAAGTGAGCAGCATCTAATACCATGATGTGATGTTAATTGAACAAATAGACTCGTTGGCACTTATATACCTTATTCTAACCTATGTTCCTTTGAAATATTGATCGCTTGTTAGGCGACGAGGTTATAGGTATGTTGTTTTCATTGTCTTGAACGAGACGTCCTTTTTAGACTTGGTATAGGGTACTCACGGTGTCTTGGATACCTGATCGTCTTAAAAAGTTTTCCAATGTTAAATCTGGATTGAAAGTCTCTCAATTATATTAGAACACTAGCTGAAATATATGTATTTTAATTAAAAAGGCCATGCTTATGTTGTTCAGAGTAAAATGGGTTAGATATCTTGATTTGAAACAAAAATAACATTGGGTGCTGAATAATAAATGTAATCAAATAATGGGACAAACTACGACACTTGGAATGCTTCTACGAAGTCTCGTTTTATAGTATAACATGATAATATAGTCTTTATCTTGGTCCATAGTCAGACCGAAGCAATATGTCAATAGATTGTCTCATTTCCACCCTCACGACAAAATCGGATTTTCATCCCGAAGCGGCAAATGCCATCAGTGACGTCATGGCACAAATTCATCTCAACACGACCTTCACATCATGACAATAATCAGTCAGAGGCTCCCCCGCGGGATTTGGGGTTTTTATAAATTGGCCTAACATTTAACCAATCTCAACCCTCAATTCTTTGTCCTTGCCCGTCATCACCCCCAAATTTCCCCTCCCCCACGGCGGGGTTGTTCCGGCCTCGGCATTTGCCCTAAAGCAAGAGCTGTGATTGGCCTTTGCCGGTTAACCGGTCTTCTTTCCGGCGGCATCATGTTCCCCATCATGCGCTCATATCCACGCATCGGTACATATACAGGGCGTTCCCTGTCAAGTTATTCCTCCCCAAGCAGACACAGAAACATCTCATACGCACGCAATTCACTCGCCATGAAGCTCCTCTACCCAACATCGCTCAAACTCGACGTTCAGAGCCTCGAGGGCTTCTCGGTTGATCTCCACTCATACGACGTCAAGAAGACCATCCCCGAAGAGCACGTCGACGCCGAGATCCTCGTCACCTGGTCAAACTCTGCCGAGAACCTAAAAGACGCTGCAAAGCGCCTCACAAAGCTTCAATGGATCCAGTCGCTCGCCGCGGGGCCCAACGATGTTCTCAACGCGGGCTTTGACGCTTCTAAGATTAAGATCACAACCGGTTCTGGGCTGCATGATCACACTGTCGCTGAGCATGCGCTGGGTCTCCTCCTCAACGCCGCTCGTCGCTTCTTCGAGATGCGCGATTACCAGCTCCAGGGCAAATGGCCCGGTCATCTCGGTGGTGCTCAGCCCGACCGGCCCAAGGATGCATTCACGACGCTCCGAGATGCTCGCGTGCTGATTTGGGGATTCGGCAACATTGCAAAGACGCTCACCCCGCAGCTCATCGGCCTCGGCGCCGAAGTTCGGGGCGTTGCGCGCCACAAGGGCGTGCGCAACGGAATTGAGATTTACAGCGAGGACGACCTCGACAAGCTCCTCCCCGAAACCGATGCCCTCGTCATGATCCTCCCCGGCTCCGAGTCTACAAAACATGTTCTCAACGCCGAGCGCCTCAAGCAATTGCCCAAACACGCGTGGGTGGTCAATGTGGGTCGTGGTACAACTGTGGATGAGGTTGCGCTGGTGGATGCGCTGGAAAAGGGTGAGATCGGCGGTGCCGCGCTCGATGTCTTCGAGACCGAGCCTCTTCCTGAGTCTAGCAAGCTTTGGAAGGCCCCTAATACTATTGTATCGCCGCACGCTGCTGGTGGGCGACCCCAGGGTGCTGAGGGGCTTATCGCCGACAACCTAAGACGGTTTAGGGCGAAGCAGGATTTGAAGAATACTATTTAAGATAGAAAATAGCGAATAAATAAGAAGAATGTCTTTAATTCATACCATAACTCTATTGCAATTTGTTTTCTCTTTCATCAATGCCACAAATGCGCTATGATGGGTACAGAATAAATCTTGGTCGTTTCACGGTTTGTATTCCCACCAAGCAGTTGCAAAAAAAAAGGCAACGAGCTTCTTTAGTCACTGAGCCAGGACACCAGAATGCTCTGCGAAATAAGGGATAGTATGAGGGAAAGATTGTATTTCCAGCATTTCTCAGATAATTATGAAGAGCCTCTGGAGTTCGCGCAATACCCAGTCTGTCAACGAAGCTTCTGGCGGGTGGCATGTGGAAGAGACGACGGAAAGCACTGTAACGAGGAACACCACGCTCACGGTCCCGAAGACTGTCAATAGTGCCCACATCCAGATGTCGACCTTCAAGAAAGTCCTTGTCGCCGGGGATATGCAAGTCACCTAAGAAGTAAGGCATGTTGCGAGCTCGAATGGCACCGGGTAAGTTAACCCCGAATGAGTTAAAAAGATCGGCAAAGTTGAGTTCCAGACCTGTGCTGTCACGTTTCTGTTTTTGCGAAAGGCTTGCGCGGGCTGTTCCGAAAGTGACTTCCTTGATGGGAAGAGTGCCTTTGTGCTCGCCGTCTTTGATGTTGAAGCTGGCGACGTTGTCGGGGACCAGAGGATGGAGGCGGTAGATAGAGGTAAACTCTACAGTGAGACAGTATGGGACGCTCGATATCTGAGCCTGGAATGCCGGAGAGGACTTCTGATTTGTTCTTAAAGAGTTGGCCGAAGACGTGCCACAGCTGCTCGTGAGTTAGTCGAGCCTTGGAAATTGGGCTGAGAACTTACCTTATCACCCAAAACTCGCCAGTTCACATACACTCCGACCTGTAGTTCTGGATGCTGCGAAGCAATGACGTTATGCTCAAGGACAAAGAGAGTGTAGTAGCTCGATGTCTGACTATCAGTTCTCCTGGAAGCCTGTCTTTGAAATACCATCTTCTGCCCGAGGAGGGAGTTGTTTGCCTTGACTGGTTGTTATGTCAAGTTCACCGGGTCTAGATTCGTCACACTTGGAACAGAGGTCTTGTTTCGTCTTCGGTAGAACCGTAGGTCTGAGAGGCATCCCATCAACATGTGTCCTTGCTATCATATGCCGGCGTCTCAGCGTCTTGTCGGGATAGTATTAGCCCATTTGGTACGCCGGACCTCCATTCTAGACTCAGACCACTTGTCGGTTTTGCCAAGAGCCATCTGAGTTCCTGACCGAGAAGAACTTCGAACCACTCATATGAAATCTCGCTTTTGTGCCTGGGAGAAGTATCATATAAGTTCTTCTGTAGGAGTTCATAGCGGAGAGCGAAAAGATTGAAGGCGCCGAGCCATGTAGGGAGTCTAGACCAGTGGATGAAGAGATTGACAATCTTCCAGAAACAAATAAACAGAAATTTGAAGATGGACTCAAGATTGGCAATGATGAGATGGAACAGGCCACTGAGCAGTGAAGGCGGTCTTTGCACCCCTGGCAGAAATCATAGTTTCTGTTGGTATCCTGAGACGAAACTCAGCTTTTACGACCTACTTGTCTAAAGCAGGCACCGTGCTCGTCGCTACCCGTCCTGGTCTTTCATTTAGTTTTAGGTCCAATACGTGCACTTGACAATCAATTTATATTGTTTATGGGCTGTTCTGCGCTGGCTCTAAGTACATCAACACAAAACATCAGGCCCGCGTAATAAACTCGCCAGTCTCCAGAATCCTGTCCCCAGGTTTGAGCTTGCTCTGGGGAGGGCGTTGCCAGTTTAGAACTGTCTTGCCTTGTTCTAACATCCTTTTCCTCTCCGTACTCCATCGCACTTGAAGCTCCGTGACAGGCTTACCCCCGTAGTATATGACCACTTCGGAAGGTGGTGGTTGAGGAGTATCGGGCCAGTCGATGAAATTAGGCGCGTCTTTGTAGGCAGTGATCTGTTTGCCTCCACGACGCTTTTCAGACCACTCTCTGAGAACCTCGCGAAATTCCGAGACCGGGCGGTCAAGTTGGACATCTGGGTGCTGGGCCCAGTCCTTCTGTTCAATTTCCAGGACGTTTTGCTCCTCGTACCGGACGGCACGCAGTGTTTCGTCGCGAGTGATAATCTCATAGATAGTGAAAAAGACTCCCTTAATATCATTCCGCGCCTCGCTATAGCCATGCTCTCCAATCCGAACCGAGAAGTTAAAGTCGAATATCATTATGGAATCTGTTGCCTCGTCTATGAGGAGGTTTCGGGGAGCGACGTCTTGGTGAGCGATCCCAAGATTCAAGTTAAGCTCATCGATAACGGTAATCAGCTGAGTGAGCCATTTAAGCTTAAAAATCCGAGATTTGTTCTCCTGAAGTGTTCCTCCAGGGATATGTTCGGTTGTGAATCCAACGCATCGGCCCTCGAGCTCGTCCACGATGATCTTATCGAAAGCCACGATGTGTGGATGTTTAGGCAAGCGCATCCATAGATTCATCTCATGCCACACATAAGATAGGCGTTGATAGAGAAAGTAATACTTGAATACCAGCTGTGACTAGTTAGATCCTACACTACCATGCCAGTCTCTGGGAGGTGCTTACCTTCTTGTCAGGGTCTGGGGATCGTAGGCATCTCACAGTATCCACCAGTGGGCCTAGTCGGTCAAGCTCTTCCAGCTCTGACCTTGGGATCGCTTCGATTCCGTCCGGACGCTCGGTTGCTTCGAGAGGAGGGTGGTATGGGCACAAAGTGTTATCGTCTTCTTGATCGGTGGACGTTGAGACCAAGTCACCTTGCGGTGAAACCCGAATCTCGAAGACATCTGGTGCGAGATTATCGATGTGTTTTTGGAGGTGCTCGATTGCTGGGTCTTCTGATTCGAGCTCCTCATCCATGGTGACGGAAATAAGGCGCCGTTGGTCCCAATCCATAATGTGCCAAGTACTTGGGCCCCCAGGATAAATATTACCGCTGGGAGCGAAGAATCTCTCTTCCGGCTTCAGCATCGTGGGTTGGTAGTGTTGCGAACAATGATGGTGTTCGGCGGGGCCGGGTGAAAAGAAATCTGGAAGAACGCCCCGCCGCAGGCACGATGCAAGAGCTCAGCTCTAGAAACGGGAATGGCTTTTGGTGTGCTTGAGTTTCATCTCCGAGTAAAATGGTATCCGTAACTATCTCATCCAACAAAATATTCTCGCAGTTAAAGGGACTGTATAATTGAATCTAACAGCCTGCATATTGCAAATCACATAAGTACATGCGTATTCATATTAAATCATGAAGTTCAATCTTGGGTGACGTTGTCCAGCCCTCAATAATTCAGTCCTGTGGCGGGGACGATCTGTATCTCAGCAGATTGTAGCTTGTCCTTGGAGTATGAAGTGCAACGCATGCGATAATACCATCGAACTCTGGGACTTCGTCCGTCTAGAACCGCGATAGTTATCTTTAGCATTGATTCATCTCTATCGTGGCTGCAGCTGAAGTCCAACTACCGGTAGTCACTGGGCTGTTATGGCTAGAGATTATCTAATGGCTCCGATGACGTGCACTTCCTATGCAGTTGGCATTTGAGCAGTTGATTGGCAGAGGCTGGCGCGGTGTGTCATCTTGTAACTTTTCCCTTTGAGTTAATCTGGGGTATCGGCCGGGAGCGCGGACTTGTGATGCGGTCCATCCACCCACTCAAACCGTCACTTGGGGCTGTGATGTAACTATCGACGGATGTGGAGGCGGGTATTTAGTCGCTGAAGGCACGGATCGAAACGAGGACTCGATCGTCATCGATAGGCATATTCGCTACCTATTTGTGTCGGGTGTATGCTGGGCCAAGGTCGTCAAAATGGTCAGCGAATGACACCCCCCACAGCATACCGATAATCTTGAATCCACCCGGAGTGCGGGCTCTGGGACCCCCATCGAATAACATGCCACAATAATTAAGCTCACAACTGCCACGCCACCAAGACAGCACTACTTGGGGTCGCTCTCACGACAGCAATTGATCATATGCAACCCTCCCAAGGGTTCCAAAGGCGGGCTGCCAAGTGATTGGTCTTTGTACTCTCCATCCTTGCTCGACACCCCCGCGAACGCTCTGATGGAGGGGGTGCTAGAGGTGTACGAAGAACTCAATGGTCCCCGGATTTTTTATGTTTTCGGATTCTCGTTTTGCTCTGCTGTACAGGTATGCCGGTGAGCCACCGAGCATATGTGTTTTGAATTGTGATGTCGTAAGTAATTGGTATTGACAAGCCTCGAACAAGGAGGATCAATAGCTATTATTTTGTCCTGCTACTGAGATAACTGACACCGGAAGAAGAAAAAGACTGGGTATCGGCGAAAGGCTGAGGCAGACCAGCGCCTCGACCTCTACTCAGAAAGTCTTCCAAGTAAGCAAGTAATAAACAAGATCCGGTAGCCAAACCATCCATGTCCCAACAGTCTGGTGCACACGACCGCAATTTTATTTCCAAAGAGCAACCGAAGTCGACGAATATGTCGATTAACTGACGCATTCTCTACAGGCTGTACTGAGATGTAGAAAACGGGCAGTCGTATCAATTTGCATTTGTTGGAGAAGACGCCGGGCTCATTTCCCTCTTCTCTTCGTTATCGTCGTGCGAACTAGCAGGTGACTGCTCGCAATGGTCCGGAGGACTATTCTCAGGTGTCGCCAGCCTAATACAAGTACAATGCCTGAGAAGCTCCTCACACCTCGCAAGCCTTTCCAAAAGATCTTGATTCGGGCGTCTGCGTTTCCTTGGCGGAGCTGGTAGGCTTGGAGTGCAGACTGTTTTGAGCTGCCAATTTGTCAGTGTAAGATTCTGTTGGAAAGCTCGAAAGCGGATTACCCTGATGCAATTTGAACACGGAGTCTTTCGATCGCATTTCTTTTTTCTTTGTTGGCAGAGAATACATGATAGTACCCTCCTGCTAATCACATGCTTTGGAGGCTCTGACTCCATTGAGGATATGTTGGTAGGTGATGGACTTAAGTCGCAGGACTGATCCAGTCGGTGAGAGACAGGGCTTGACATTTCGTATGGTTTACGAAAACTATCTCAACAATATCGTCAATTGTAGGCAGATGAGATGTTAGGTGTTGTCTTTAAAAGCTTACAGCTTAACTCCAATTCCGAGTCTATATTTACTACGACCTCCAAAGCAAGGAGTCGAAGGCTACGCAGCTCCACAAGGTATCTGCTGTTGGGTAGCAGCTCACGCAACAATGCATGCTTACGTAGTAGAAGGGTGTACCACACTCGGGCTGTCGGGCTCATGACACGTCCCGAGAGCACTCCACAATTTCCCGAGATCAGGGGCCTTGACCGGAGAATTGATCTGGGGAAACCAGCAGGTCTCGAGGCAGGAATATGTAGACCACACGATTCGGGCTGATGCGATTGAGTAAATCACGCGAGTGGCTGTAACTGCTTCTTGGCTCTCTATCTTCTATGCCTCTGCACATTTCTTCGTCGTATCTCAAAATCGCAACAGATAGATATGAAGCTTTAAAAGGATCAAGAACGACATCCACAATCTACAAACTTGGCAATGGCATCGGATTACGCGGGCGGTATATTCGTCCAGCCAGGAACACTCCCCAGAATTGGCCCAGATATCACTACGGATGAACAGACGGTTACTAAACTGCACGCAAACTCTCATACACATAAAGACCCAAGTACAGACTCATCCCCTGAAGATGGTTCACAGAGCCTAATCAGTACGGCAGTGGGCGAAGAAGCACATACCAGCACAGAAGATGGAGAAGACTCCGAAATGGATCGCAGACACAGTATCGTGGGCGACTTGGCCCGACAGTACACCGATCAGAGCCAAATGTCCACCGTCAGCGGCAACCCCTTTACAGCAGATTTCAACAGCCCTTTAAACCCCCGGAGTAACAAATTCAGAGCCTTGGCCTGGGCGAAATCTATTTCCAAGATACACAGCGACACAGGCTTTACGAATCGCAAGGCCGGTGTTTGCTATCAGAACCTCAACGTGTTTGGCTATGGCCAAGCTACCGACTTTCAGAAGAACGTGGCCAACGTCTGGCTCGATGTTGCTTCGCTGCCTCGGCAGCTGATGGGCTATGGAAAGACGCGGATCGACATCATCAGGAATTTCGATGGTGTTGTGAAGAATGGCGAGATGTTGGTGGTTTTGGGACCGCCTGGTTCTGGATGCTCGACATTTCTCAAAACCATATCGGGAGAGACTAGCGGGATTTATGTCGGTGAGGATGCATACTTCAACTACAGAGGTGAGAAATATCGACTAGAGGTTTACTACAAACCAGCTGACTCGTGCAGGCATCTCGGCACGCGAAATGTACACTCGCCATCGTGGAGAGGCCATCTACACAGCAGAAGTCGACGTTCACTTCCCCCATCTGACCGTCGGCGACACTCTCACCTTCGCAGCCCGTGCCAGAGCGCCACGAGATATCCCAGGAGGCATCGACCGAGAGACCTTCATCGCACATTCCCGCGATGTCGTCATGGCCATGTTCGGCATCAGCCACACATTCAACACCAAAGTCGGCAACGAATACGTGCGCGGGGTGTCTGGCGGCGAACGGAAACGAGTCACTATCGCAGAGGCTTCACTGAGCGGCGCCCCGTTGCAATGCTGGGATAATAGTACGCGAGGTCTCGATTCTGCCAACGCGGTGGAGTTCTGCAAGACATTGCGTCTCCAGACACAAATGTCTGATACTACAGCTCTGGTTTCCATATACCAAGCTCCACAGGCCGCGTACGATATCTTCGACAAAGCTGTGGTCTTGTACGAAGGCCGCCAGATCTACTTTGGCTCAACTAAAACGGCAAAGCAGTATTTCATCGACCTAGGCTTTGAATGCCCTGCTCGTCAGACAGTCCCGGATTTCTTAACCTCCATGACAAGCCCCCAGGAAAGAATCGTTCGAAAAGGGTTTGAAGACCGCGCGCCGCGAACCCCCGATGAATTCGCCGCGGCCTGGAAAGCCTCCCGCGCAAACGCCCAGCTCCAGCGCGAGATAGAAGAGTACAAAACTGACTTCCCAATTGGCGGTCCTGAGGCAGAGGAGTTCAGGGCAAACAAACGCGCAGCGCAAGCCAAGCACCAGCGAACGAACAGCCCCTACACGTTGAGTTACTGGCAGCAGACCAACCTTTGCGTGTGGAGAGGCTTCAAGCGGTTGATCACAGACCCGACTATAACTCTCACGCAGCTCTTTGGGAACGTCATCATGGCTCTGATCGTGGGAAGTATATTCTATAATCTTGATCAGACGACGGCGAGCTTTTATCAGAGAGGGGCTTTGCTCTTTGTGGGTTGTCTTATGAGTGCGTTTGCAAGTGCTCTTGAGGTAGATATTCGATAGTAGCGGTTGAAGTTGGACTTTTGACTGACAGTCTTAGATCCTCACTTTGTATGCACAGCGACCTATTGTCGAGAAGCATGCTCGCTACGCACTGTACCATCCGTCATCTGAGGCCGTGGCATCTATGCTCTGCGATATGCCGTACAAGATCCTCAACGCCCTCTGTTTCAATCTCACACTGTATTTCATGACCAATCTTCGCAGAGAGCCCGGCGCGTTCTTTTTCTTCCTCTTTGTCACCTTTCTCGTTACAATCTGCATGTCAATGATCTTCAGGACAATTGCCTCAGCGTCTCGAACACTCTCGCAAGCCATGGTTCCTACTGCTCTCCTCATCCTGGCTATGGTCACTTTCACGGGCTTCATTATCCAGATCGACTACATGCTGGATTGGTGCCGGTGGATCAACTACGTCAATCCCCTCGGCTACGCCTTTGAATCTCTCATGGTTAACGAATTTCACAATCGCCGGTTTCAGTGCAACCTGTTCGTTCCAGCGTACCCAGATGCAGACTCTGCAAATCGCGTCTGCTCTACCGTTGGAGCCGTGCAGGGCGAGCCCATGGTCGAAGGAGACGCGTACATCAATCTATCTTTTTCCTACTACCACGCCCACAAATGGCGAAACGTTGGTATCGTGGTTGCGTTCACAGTTTTGTTTCTCGGGACATACATATTCTTCGCAGAAACAGTCAGCGCCAAGAAGTCCAAGGGAGAAGTCCTTGTCTTCCGCCGAGGACATAGACTCACGAAGCAGAAGAATGACGCCGAGTCTAGCCCAGAAGGTCGCATGGCTGTCACTGAAAAGGAGGGCTATGGAGAAGGACAGCCGTCGAGTTTCAAGTCAACTAGCGTTTTTCACTGGAATAACGTCTGCTATGATGTCAAGATCAAGAGTGAAAATAGACGTATTCTTGATAACATTGCTGGTTGGGTCAAGCCTGGTACAATGACAGCTCTAATGGTGAGTTACCCAGATGGAACGAGATCAGCTGATATTGACAAGTTCAGGGCGTTTCAGGGGCAGGTAAAACAACTCTACTAGACTGTCTCGCTGATCGTACAAGCATGGGCGTTATTCACGGCGACATTCTCGTCGACGACAAACTCCGCGACGCATCCTTCCAGAGAAAAACAGGCTACGTCCAACAACAAGACCTCCACCTCTCGACAACAACCGTTCGCGAAGCCCTCCACTTCTCAGCCATAATGCGCCAACCAAAACACATCCCCATCAAGGAAAAGATTGCCTACGTTGATGAGGTTATCAAAATGCTTGACATGCAGGACTATTCCGAAGCAGTTGTCGGAGTCCTCGGTGAAGGGTTAAACGTCGAACAGCGGAAACGTTTAACTATTGGTGTCGAACTCGCTGCCAGGCCACCAGTCTTGCTCTTCGTCGATGAGCCGACGTCAGGCTTGGACTCGCAGACGTCATGGGCCATCCTCGACCTGCTTGAAAAGCTCGCCCGCAGTGGACAGGCTATTCTTTGCACCATCCATCAGCCATCAGCGATGCTCTTCCAACGGTTCGACCGCCTGCTGTTCCTCGCAAGTGGTGGGAAAACCGTGTACTTCGGTGACGTCGGCGAACATTCCCGCGCCATGACGAGCTATTTCGAAAGACACGGCGCACGACCTTGCCCCCCTGACGCCAACCCGGCTGAATGGATGCTCGAAGTCATCGGCGCAGCACCAGGTTCTGAGACGGAACTCGACTGGCCACAGATCTGGAAGGACTCTTCAGAATTCACTGCTGTACAGGAGCATCTCAGAGAGCTTTCTCGACACAAAATTGAAAAGGTTCAGGATGAAGATCCGCGCTTGTACGATGAGTTCGCTGCTACATTCGTGACACAGCTGAAATACGTCACGACGCGTGTTTTCGAACAATACTGGCGAACGCCGTCGTACATCTACTCCAAAACGGCGCTATGTACTTTGATCACTTTATTCATCGGTTTCGCATTCTATCAAGCGCCTAACACAGCGCTTGGTCTGCAGAATCAGATGTATGCTATTTTCCAAGTTCTGACTGTCTTTGGGCAGCTCACGCAACAACAGGTTCGTCCAAACCCCTATCTCTGTGTTTCCGTTTCTAACTATCTAGATGCCGCACTTTATCACACAAAGAGATCTGTACGAAGTCAGAGAAAGACCCTCCAAAACCTACGGCTGGCAGGTTTTCATGTTGAGCCAGATCATCGTCGAACTTCCGTGGAACACCCTCATGGCTGCGATCATGTACTTCTGCTGGTACTATCCCATCGGGCTGTATCGCAACGCCGAACCGACCGACGCCGTAGCTGAGCGCGGGGCTCTTATGTTTCTCTTGTTTCTGGCCTTTATGCTTTTCACCTGCACCTTTACGGACTTCATCATTGCTGGCTGCGGCTCAGCTGAAACAGGGGGAAACATCGCCAATCTTCTCTTCATGATGTGCCTCATCTTCTGTGGCGTGCTTGCACCGCCGGATAGTTTCCCGCGCTTCTGGATCTTCATGTACCGGATCAGTCCGTTCACATACCTGATATCAGCCATCTTGTCCACAGCTGTGGCAAACACGGATGCAGTCTGTGCACAGAACGAGTACGTCACCTTCCCGCCGCCTTCAGGAATGTCTTGTGGCGAGTATATGCAAGAGCACATAGACCGCGCTGGGGGGTATCTTCTCGATGAGGATACCAATAGCACGTGTACATACTGTACTATTGGCGACACCAATGTCTTCCTTGCGGATATGCAGTCTGACTACAGCGATCGGTGGAGGAACTTTGGATTGTTGTGGGTTTATATCATTTTTAACGTGTTTGCGGCGTTGGGGATGTATTGGCTTGTAAGAGTTCCGAAGAACAAGAAGGGGAAGAAGGAAAAGAAGAAGTGATGTGGATATGGTTGGTCATATACTTTCGCAAAGCGACTCTAGCTTGTTGATTGCCATCATCTACGAACTTTTCATATGGTATCATTTCTCATAATTGATGCCAATATGCAGGAGTTGTGTCTTACCCTTACGCAGATGGCGGACGTCAACGTGGCAAGAGGATGGCCCTTAAGTATGACGGAACGCGAATACAGAATGCATTCGATATGTATGGGCTGAATCAATAGCACTTGTCATTTGTGTATCATGGGTTCTTCATTAATCGCCGAAACGTCTCCGCATACTCATCCTGATCATGAACGGGCTGGTCATTCCCTGGGTTTAACCCGCACCATGAGCTCAGACTGAGAAAATATACCACAGTTAAACACCTTCCAAGGATTGGTAGGATCGCAAATCGAAAAGTCAAATCGACGAAGTAACTGTCGGGTCATCGGTCAGCATCAATATCAGTCTAGTGAGCATCCAATTTACCTCAACATAGACCTTGTTCAGCTCCATCAAGGCCACCGGCCGCCCCAAACACTGCCATCGTCCATAGCTAAAAATCAACTCCAATGCACTCTCCATCTCGGTGAGCTTCTCAGGCTCGCTCTCAAGCCATCGCTCGGGGCGGAACTCTCCAGCATCAGCACCCCAGATATCCTCGCGGCGGAAAATCCCCCAGGCGCAGTAGCCGATTTTGGTGCCGCCGGGGATGAACTGGCCCTTCCAGGTGTCGCCCTGTGGCGGGACTTGCTTGGCCATGAGACCAGCGACAGGGGGGAAGATGCGTAGTCCTTCTTTGATGACCGCTTGGAGGTAGGGGAGTTCACGGCCTAGAGAGTCGGGGATGATGGATTCTGTGTAGGAAGTGTTGGCGATCTCAGCGCGGAGTTTGGCGTATACTTGGGGATTGGTGATGATGTGGAGCATGGTAGAGCGGATGGCTGTGGCTGTTGTGTCGGAGCCGGCGATACTGGGGGACTGTTAGAAGTGGCTTAAGGTGAGCGAGCCGAGATACTTACATCTGTAGCAGAATCTCAGACTCGGCTTCTTTCTGGGTGAGGCCATGGGCTACGAAAGAGCCCAGCATGTCTTTTTGGACCTTCTTGTCAGGTCCAAACCGTTCAGCCGTTACCTGCTTGGCGATTCTATGTAGATGGTTAGCCATTTGCGATTCTGCATGCAGTTCAATCGCATCACTCACCCCATCAATTTCCCAAAGCCAATTCGATCTTTCTCCGATGGCAAAAGCTTCTTGAACATGGGAGAGCTCAGGACCTTGACCAGCCAAGGAATGACAGTCGTCACCATGACCGCGGGCAGCGTCTCCTCGGTAGTCTGGATATACTTATACACATCCGAATCCGTCTCAAGGAAGCCAAACGGCTCTCCAAAAGCCAAATCCGAGATAACATCCAGTGTAAAGAATTGAGCCCGACGGCCCAGATCAACCGGCTTCTTGTTGTCGGCGTATTTCCCCAGGAGTTTGATAAATGCGAGGATGTTCTTGTCGATCTTGGGCTCGAGGTCCTGCACTTCGCGACCGCCGTAGCCAGCGGACATCTTGGATCGGAGCTTGAAGTGCTCGTCTTCGTCGCGCCACGAGAGAATGTTATTGCTGCCAGGGTTGAAGCGCATTCCGTCGTACCAATCCGATCGGCGGTATTCGGTGCGGACGCTGAGGATGTGCCGCATTAATTCAGGGTCGTCGGTCACGAGATCGTTGGGCCCGACACGAGCGATTGAGCCTGTGCAGACAAACCGTTAGCTTGTGCGACACTGTAAATCGCATGCCAAACGCACCATATTTCTTGGTAACCTCCCAAAAGTCCAGGTACGCTCTACCGCCCCCGACTTTCTTTACTAACCACCATTTCGAAAAGGCAGCCAGACGAGGGCCCTTGAAGTTGCACAGTCGATTATATTGCTTCCATGTCGAGAGGGCGGACCAGAGCGTCAAAAATACCACCAACAGTCCCGCAATTGCGATCGACGGGCGAACTGTAGTGCGCTCTTGCAAGTGGTTAATAAGGGCACCTGCGGCCATGATGAAGCTGCCAAAACTGGTCTGCACCAACTAACTTATTGTCTCATGCAATACACGCCTTGGCGCAATGAGGTCGCTGTACCTGAGCCTGAGCTTGAACCTGTTGGTTCGCGGTGCTGTTGGTTTGCGTTCCCAGGGAGCCGGATGTGGGTGAGCACGGGCCGAATCCGCCGGAAAGAAGAGACTCTAGAGAAGAGATCGGGGTTTGGATCATTGATTTTCCATTGTATCAAGTCTATCATCCCTTCTCCTCAGCTGGGATTGGCGAATTAGTGCTGTCTCGTGCTGCTGTGTTCCATTTCTCGTCTGGCTCTAGCTTTAGCTGTGCATCACCGCTAAAGCCCAGCGCCCGTCGAAGCTACAGCTTGTGGACACGGCGCAGCACCACTAGTAGATCGCTCCACCGCCTCTAGCTCGACGCTATTGTCCACGGTTGATGACCCGATGCGTTCTTTATTGGACCTGTCATCTTTCCATTCCACTGGGCCTGTGGGGCTGAGCACCTGTTTCCTAATGTGGTCTGGAATCGGGGAAGGATATATGTGTGTGTATTTAGGCTAGACTAGGGTGCGGTCAGGCTAGGATAAGGGAAGTGGGTGCCTACAACATTTCCAGCATACCAAAACTCGCTTCCCATTGGGGAATGTCGGAGGGAGTGTCTCGTTTAGGGGTCAATGTTCCGAGGGAATACGGTTTAGTGCAAGAAAAAGAGGTTAATCAGGACTCCCGGAAATCGTTTCCCTTGGAGGCAATAACCCGGTTGTAGGTTTATCAACCTATGATCCGCCATCTGACATCCAGTCACAGAAACGGTAAGCACGCCACGTTGTCGCACTGATAACTCTCTGGGACCAAGTTATTCCAGCAGCGAGGTTTTTCGGAGCGGCACGGCTCGCTCGCCTGTTCATCTCTTGCGCGGACCATGAGGGGCTGGGAGGCGGAAATCTTGACCTCTTTAGTTTCGCTTCGACATTTTGTTTCCATTGACGAAACACAGCCGCGCGAGAACGTCGCCGGCCCAAACGCTTCAACCAACTTCAGTCTGTGAATACTACCGATAAGCGAAAAAGCATGACGGCGAGCACAGAGGTTGAGAGGCCGGAAGCCGACGAGGTTGTCGCGCCCAAGACTGCGGCCGCGACGACTACTGAGAGACACGCGCCCACGACGGAGGAGAGTGATCTTCAGGCCGAGGTGGGAACATGCAGCTTGGCACCTCAAGATGGAGATTAACGCGATTGTAGAGTGAGCATGAATTTCGCGATGACGATTCTGCGCTTGGGGTACGTTTTATCGGACCCATTCCAGTCCATGTCATGTCATGTCATGTCATGTCATGCGACGTGACTGCGGTCGTGGTCTCTAGTCTAACCTGGCGCAATGCAGGACGATGCTGCCAGCAGCACTGCGTCTATCAACTCTAGCATTATGCAGTATCGCACTGAGAATGGTAGAACGTACCACGCTTTCAGAGAGTCCAGTGAGTGCATTTACATCTTTGCGAGTCATTTGATTAACATGCGTCCAGTCAATTATGTGCTTCCCAATGACTTGGTATGAGATGCACCGTCACTGTCAAATTCATATGGCTAATGCATTGCGCCTCCTGGCAGTCTGAGCAAGAACGTCTAGGTGGGTTGAATTGCTGCATGCAGCCTGCATCTGTACTAATCTATCCAGATCTGCAACATCATCTCTTCAGCCTCACCCTCGGCGGAAACCTTTACCTTAGTCCACTTGGACGCGATAAGCCTGTGCGGCGCGCCTTAGATGCAGGAACAGGAACTGGCGTTTGGGCAATCGACTTTGCCGACGCGCATCCCGAGACAGAAGCACGATACCCAATCCATTAGTTGACCAAGGCAGCGAGACTAACATGAATAGGTTATCGGTATTGATCTCAGTCCAATCCAGCCCAACTTGTATGCCCTCTCACCACAACCCCATGCCATCTCAAACTAACCACCCCCAGCCTCCCCATGAACCTGCAATTCCAAGTCGACGATCTTGAAGACGAATGGACATACAGCTACAAGTTCGACTTCATCTTCGGCCGTATGCTCACCGGTTCCATCGGCAACTGGCCCAAATTCTTCCAGCAATCTTTCGACGGCCTCAACCCCGGTGGATGGGTTGAGTGCCAGGATATCACTTTCCCCGCTCAATGTGACGACGATACTCTTAAGAAGGGCTCCTACATCGATCAGTGGTCAAGTTATATGATTGAAGCGACCAATAACTTCGGTCGTTCTGCGCAGAGCGCCAAGTTTTATAAGCAGCAGATGATCGATGCTGGATTTGTCAATGTTACTGAAGTGATCTACAAGTGGCCTACCAACAGATGGCCTGCGGATTCTTACTACAAGGAGCTCGGTATGTTTCTAATTCTGCAACTCCCGTTTGCATGCTGACTCTGTTAGGATTCTGGTGCAACCATAACATCGCTGGCGAACTCTCCGGACTTTCTATGGTCCTCTTCACAAAAGGTCTAGGCTGGAGCGCAACAGAAGTTGAGGTTTTCTTAGCAAGTGTCAGAGCGGATATGAGGGACCGACATATCCACGCCTGGTGGCCTATGTAAGCTTTTTCCTCATCGAGCATAACCCAGCATCCACTAACCTGCTCAGACACGTCGTTTATGGCCAGAAGCCCGAGGTTTGAAATATTGGTGAGGGCAGTTAACCTTAGTCTTTAATACCATAACGATTACAATGATTAGCAAGGAATACCTGAATATTGTTCCCACGCTGGATATGCGTTTTGCATATTCCTCTTCTTTTGCATCTTTTAAAATGAGATCATTATGGACCTGTAGTGTCCTCACACAGGCATAAGCGAGAATAGCATCCCATACCCCATCGGAGTAGCTCCATCTATAAATCATAAAGACCATCATATAGCTGACCTAGCAGATCCTGGCTTAAGCTCTCAATATCCTCTGATCTAGTTGGTAGTCACCCTGAGTTGTTGAGCTGCGCAAACCAATACCCAGCCCAGATCTCAGCAGAACTAGTCACAGCCTCACCGGGCAACCAGGTTGTGCCGGAAAGCCTGGTAGGACACGACGTGTCAGCCATACAGAGCCACATCGAGCCACGGCACAAACCCATGCACCGTTCAAGGCACAATTTTGTAAATCCCAAATACAGTAACTCTCCTATCGATTCTCATGCCCAACACTATAAGAAAAGGACCATGATTTAAAGTAGTACTTCCTGACTCTCTTGTTCTCATTCAAAATGAGCAATATAGATATCGAACAGCAGGCCGACCTCGGTGTTCAAACACATCCACAAGGCTCAAAAGACATACCCAACTTTCGAGAGCGTGCGGGGCAAGGCATTTTTCTCTGCTTAGAGAGTCACAAGCAAGGACAGTATGCTATTCTCGTACCGTGCCAACGACTTAAGGCTCGGCGTGTAAAAAGCCGTGGCTATTCAAAAACAATTTACGAGAAGGCCATGCCATGGGACAATGCTTGCGAGTCTGATGATGATATCTATTGTAGATTGCGCAGTACGGCTTATCATCATCTGGGTCGGTGGAAGAGGTGGGTGTCTTATGTGAGTCTGTCCCAAGAACCAAACCGAAGTCTAACCATGATTGATAGAGGTAGCTGCAAGGGACAGAAGTTGTTCTTTGAACTTGATCAGTATTTATTGATCCGTTTGAAATTGTCATTTACGTCCGTTCAGCTCGATTCCAATCATTCATTACTAATTAACCTGACCCCCTGATTTCATTGAACCAAGTGCTATGTTTCAAGCTTGGTTTCTGGCCGTAGCGCATACATCTTCAGTGGGAGTAGCTGTCGGTTCTTGACGACAGGGAAACCACGCTGCATATCTGATTTCACAAGCCGTAAACCAGCCTTCTTGAACAGCTGCTGGAACTTCTCATCCTCTCTGCCCGGGTGATTAGTCATGAACTCTCGAACAACTCAAAAAGAGGGCGTACCTTGTGACGCTGCCGTCGAGTTCGTCGAACTTGTCTTGGCCCCATGTGCTCAGGTTCTCTTTAAACACGATGATACCATGCTCCTTCTCGAGCACAGTTTTGCATCTTTCCAGAAACTCCACTAGCTCTTGGTCATTCAAATGCCCTATGCACCACTGGATCCAGATCAAGTCGTACGTGGCTCCCTCGGTTGGCTGCCACTTCTCCAAGCCGACGTTGTGGATCTCTCCTACACCAGGCTTTCCACGCAGTGCATCTGTGAATTTGACCACGGGCTCGACGACATCGACCTGGTCCGCTACCTTGAGGAGAAGACCCTCCGTTATCCTACCGATGCTGTTCCCTGCTTATCAGCGGTTGCCTCTCTAGACGACATCGTAAACCTACTCACCCTGCTCCGCCTTCGAGAACCCTAGGGATTCTCTGTCTGCCGGTCTTAACTCCGACGCCTAATCTTGCTAGAAAAGTGCGCGAGCCCTGGAGATCAATGCGAGAAACGGATGGCATCACGGACAAAACGCCACCCAGCATCCCGTTGACGTCGGAGTCGACGGTTTCCCAGTACTCCTTGCATTTTTCGGACTGGATGTGACTATCGGGTTGAGCATGTCCGGGATTTGACATTGTGAGGTGTCTGTAAGTCTGCGTACGAGTGAGAATTTCCTTTTGTTCAATTTCGCCCATATAAACTCGTGATAACCGAAGTAGTTCCGAATGCAGTACACGACAGAAGTCTACGTAGAGATATGGTGATAACTAAACACTTGAGATTTAAGCATATGTTATATAACCTCATGATATTTTAATCTTTCCCATGCTTGGTCTTTTAGCCCGTTCATAGCGAAGTGACGGTGTGACGATCGGATTTCGAGGTCTTGAAGCTGTAGGGTATGTGCTATATGGGATCCGACCAGAGCGTAACTCTCGTTTTCGGTATGTAAGTCACTATTGGGATCTGCAATAGCTGTATTCTCGATACTCTGTATATATTTCACCATCGTGTCTCAAGCTGTAGGTGGAGGATTCTGAGTCCCACGGTTGGGTATTGCACATCGAGTAGCGATTGTTACTGATCATTCAGGAGCCTCGGCATGGAAAGCCAGGTGCCGGCTTGGCAATGCTCGATGCTTGGTATTGTTGTAAAAGGAGGGCGCCGCCTTTGGCAGTGCATCTTGGCAATCCTGTCTTGTGTCTTGTATAATAATTATATCAACATCCTGATTCAATACTGTGAAGATATGATATGGTGTTGCTATCACAATCAACGGGCCGGGATAAAATATGTATCCTACTCTCTAGCATTATTACTATATCTAAGCCTATGAGATATGTGTGACCCTAATCAATAATGCGTACGTATTCATCGTCTGTGCACTCTCCTTGGCGAAGCCATTCAGAGCCGAAATCGCCGCTTTTTAATCTCTCGGCTGGCGTCTGACAATTAGTGGGGCCCGTTGTGAGCACGTCATGCTCATTAAGGAGGGAAAGCCCAAACTTTCTTTCTCCCTTTAAACAACTTTGGGGGCGTCAACTGCAAAAACATTTTGACTTTTTCCAAGGACGTCATTGCTCGTGAGCTCACTATCGGCAATTGAGGAGATACAAGTTGGATATAATACTCGACAATCGAATTTTGGGCGTTTTTACTTTTCGGTGGGTTTGTCCGAGATCTTTGGATTTCGGCCGTCATGCCCGATTCTGCGAGCGATAACCCCGAAGTCGGGCCCAAGGGAGGCTCGTCGAGTCCTGCATCTAGATTCACGGCAGAAGTTGATGCACGATGGGGAGATATCTTACTGCTAGTCTGCTTCTTCGTGGCTGGTCTTGTCGATAGTGCCGCCTTCAACATGTACGGTTGTTTCGTCAGTATGCAAACAGGTCGGTACCAATATCATTTTCCCCAATCGACATCATAAAACTCACACGGCGTAGGAAACACAATATTTGTTGGTCTGGGTGTCAGCCATCAGCCGGAAAATCTCCCTGGAAAGGCCTGGTCGCGCTGTCTTCTCGCCATCGTCTTCTTCGCCTTTGGAGCCCTCTGCTTCTCCAGCTTCCACCGGCACTTCGGACCCCAGAAACGTTGGGTTCTTATCGCTTCGTTCCTCATCCAGACTGTTCTCACTGGTCTGGTTGCCCTTCTCGCCACCACTGGCGCTGTCTACAACCATCCCCACGGCCGTGAAACCATCCACGAAGGCGGCTGGATTACTGAGAGAGTACAAAACTCATTCCCTGCGTCAGACTATGCCGCTATCATCATCCTGGCTTTCCAAAGCGCAGGACAAATCGTCGCGAGCCGTGTGCTCAAGTACAACACCATGCCTACTATTGTGCTGACAAGTCTGTACTGCGATTTGATGAGCGATGCGAAGCTTTTCACCGCACCCATTACCGACAACGCTGATCGAAACCGAAGGGCTCTTGGAGCGATTCTTCTCTTCGCTGGTGCTGTTTCCGGTGGCTTCTTGTCCAAGTCGTGGGCTGGCTTTGCTGGTGCTCTGTGGATTGCTGCGTTCCTCAAACTGATTATCACTCTCGCCTGGGTTCTCTGGAAGCCCAAGTCTTCCATCAAGTAATCGTTCTGTGGATAAAGGGAGTCAGTAGCGAGTATTGATGCAGTGTGTGCTGTCTGGGCCCGATCGGGTGTTCGTGATGATGTCCCGTGTCGAGATAGAGGTTAGAGATCCAATGTTGCAAATAGAATACTAATTAATGAATCACCATAGAAACATATTTGTTTCTCTCTGATACCGCTTGAGTTCTATGAGATTGGACACCTTCTCGGAAACGTTTGACATGACATGCTTCTGGGCCCCCTAACTGGCGTATATCAGATCCGCCTCTCAGCATGTTGCCTGGTCTACTCATTGCTGTTCACGATGCGTCAACCCGCTCTCGAAAGTCGATGGCGCGTGCTAACACGAAACAGTTTTCCTGCGTAGTAAAGCACACTTGGGAAACGTGTTTCGACTCCTGCTTTCGAAAAGTATCGAGGAATGTCAGTAGGAAGGGAATCGTGGCTTTGTCTCCGACCAGCCGCAACCCACCTATAACTCGTATAAATGGAGACGGCGCATGAACTACCAAGGCTCGGATTAGATCAAGTGGTTTAGGGATGCTCCCCATGCTTGCTTCCAGCAGACTGAAGTGCTTCCATCTAGTCCTTCAGTAGCAGGGAAATCTATTGGCAAATTAGAAGCCAGCTGGCTGATGACTGTCTCTAGCGAGTTAATCAACACAGATTCGTCATGCATAGAGTTCTTATTTTAAGCGAGAATGCAGCGCGGCTGACAAAAGACGGTCACGCACTTGACGGCTTGTGTGCTTACACCGTAAATCGTGGCAGCGGCACGAGACACGGCCGAGGTTTAAGGCATGGAGGCTCAGTTTTAGATGCCACTTGATTTGAACACTAAACAGATAATTAGGCTAAATTGTGTACATAGCCTTCTCTGCGACCAACTACTCTTCAATCAAGGGCGTTGAATCAGCCTATTTAAATAGGCGCATCAGCAAGGTTAGCTACATAACAACCCCTCATTCTCTCATGTTGCCCAAGATCGTTATGCTACCATGACGAGGGAACAAGGGTCCAAGACTTAGCGGTCGAATCGGCATAAGTTGTGACTTCCTTCTGTATGTCATTTAGCCATCTTCTCCCCCGCATTTGCCCTATTCCCTGTCATGATCGGCGTCTCGAAAATGGATATATAATAAAGTCAAGTTTCGTTGGCTATCAAAAGATCTGGTCTGATCAGGACGGCAGTACTTGAGGCTTTCAGAATGCTCTTCGCCTGGTTATTGTATCCCGTCCTTGCACTGGGGAGTGCTCTTCCCGACAAAAGGACAGATGTTTCCACATACACCAACCCAGTCCTTCCAGGATGGCACTCAGACCCTTCATGTATCCAGAAAGACGGCATCTTTCTTTGTGTCACATCCACCTTCATCTCCTTCCCTGGTCTTCCCATCTATGCTTCGAAGGACTTGATCAACTGGCGCCTTATTAGTCATGTATGGAACCGCGAGAAGCAACTCCCTGGCATCAGCTGGAAGACGGAGGGACAGCAGCAGGGAATGTATGCAGCTACAATTCGGTTTCATAAGGGCATGTACTACGTTATCTGTGAGTATCTGGGTGTTGGGGATAACTTGGGTGTCATCTTCACGACTGCCAACCCCTTCGATCAAGATAGCTGGAGTGACCCAGTTACCTTCAAGCCAACCCACATTGACCCCGACTTGTTTTGGGATGATGATGGAAAGGTTTACTGCGCCACTCATGGCGTCACTCTCCAAGAGATCGATCTGAAGACGGGCAAGCTTGGGCCTGAGATGAACATCTGGAACGGCACCGGTGGAGTATGGCCTGAAGGACCGCACATCTACAAGCGCGATGGATACTACTACCTGATGATTGCCGAGGGTGGAACAGCCGAAGACCACGCAATCACCATCGCTCGGGCACGCAAGATAACAGGCCCATATGAAGGCTACGAGAACAACCCCATCTTGACAAACCGCGGTACCTCAGAGTATTTCCAGACGGTCGGTCACGGCGACCTATTCCAAGATACCAAGGGCAACTGGTGGGGTCTTTGTCTGGCCACCCGCATTGGAAAGCCTGGAGTAGCGCCCATGGGTCGCGAAGCTGTTCTTTTCAATGCCACATGGGAAAAAGGCGAATGGCCCGTTTTGCAGCCGGTCCGAGGACGTATGCCTGGTAATCTCCTCCCAAAGCCTACAAGGAATGTTCCCGGAAGCGGACCTTTCAACTCTGATCCGGACAACTTCAACTTCAAAAAGACAAAGCAGATGCCTCCGCACTTGGTTCATCATCGAGTTCCAAAAGAGAATACTTTTAGTTTGTCTTCAAGAGGCATGCATATTGTGCCTAGTCGGAATAACGTCACTGGTAGTCTTTTACCTGGAGACGAGATTGAACTATCCGGGCAGCGTGGCATCGCTTTTATTGGTCGGCGCCAGACACACACTCTATTCAAATTCGATGTAGAGATTGAGTTCACCCCCAAGAAGGACCACCAGGAGGCTGGCATTACCATCTTCCGCACACAGTTTGATCATATCGATCTAGGCATCGTTCGCCTACCACCTCAAGAGGGGAGCAACAAGAAATCCAAACTTGCCTTCCGCTTCCGCGCTATGGGGCCAGACAACGTGCCCAAGCCCAAAGTAGTGTCTGTTCCGGATGGCTGGGAGAAGGGTGGAATTCGCCTTCACATCGAGACAGCCAACGCGACGCACTACAGCTTCAAAGCGTCGAGTGACCGGGGAGGGAGAAAACTCGACATTATGACAGCCTCTGCCAGTCTAGTAAGCGGAGGCATGGGCTCTTTTGTGGGCAGTTTGCTTGGAACTTATGCTACCTGCAACGGTAAAGGGTCAGGATTGGACTGCCCTCAAGGAGGCGACGTTTATGTCAGCCACTGGAGCTACAAGCCTGTCGCTCAAGAGATTGACTTTGGTGTATTTGTCTGATTACATGTATAGTTTGGTAAACAGGAATAGAAAAGATATGTAAGCAAAGGACTATGTCTCTTCTGAGAATAAATCAGGCCAGCATCGGCGGGTCCCAGCGAGTGCTTCGCCACGGATAGGATATCGGCTGCTTCGCATGTAATCAGATATTGGATGCCTGAGTCCAGCCTCCTAACCAACGATGTTCATCACAACGCTATTCTACCTAAGTGTGACGATTCTCATCATTAACTAACTTCTTCCGAGGGGCTCCCAGGGCTATCCTGAGGTCCCTCAAAGATGAACCGATTGATTCGCCGTAGTCCTTGTAGATCACCTTCCACCGTTCCCGCCTTGTCAAGATCAACCCAGCCATGGGTATAGCCACCCTCGAAGTCGGTTATCCAAGCGTTGTCATCTGTGTCAATGAGGACGTTCTCTGGCTTCGCATCCCCCCAAACACTACCAATTTTGTGCAACTCATGCACTGCTTTTCCGATCTGCGCTGCCCATTTCTTCCTCAATTTGTGATCCGGGTTATCTTCCACCGCGTCGTAGAGCGTCCCCCGTTGGTCAATATACCGGAGCAACAACCCCACTGTGCTGTCATCCTCGTGCTCGTGAGCTATACCAACCAGGCGGCCAACAAAAACGTCTTCACTAAGACGAGACATAAGGATGCTCTTGTAGACGTTCAGTTCTTTGCTAAGTGGGCCACCCGTGATACCTGGTCCAAAGGCCTTGAAGAAGCAGATTGTCTTCTGTCCCGACCCATCTAAATTAACCCTCACCTTTGTGGGCATTCTGTCCAGCGAGTGCTCTGGCTTTGCGAAATCAACTTCAACCTCCGAAGGTTCAAAAAAGCGTGCCCATGTCTCGAGGTCGTCAAGAATGTTGTTGCTTAGCCAGGTTCGAGATGGAACGAGCCCACCATTATTGTCAATATGCCGTGGGATGAACGTCTCGTCGATTGCTTCGAGTCTACAGCCAAATGTTTGTGGAAAGAGGTACTCTGAAAGCACCGGTTTGGCTTTGCCAGTTCGGATTTTGTCGGGGTCGAATGAGGGAAGCGGCTCGGGCGCCAATTGCATGAAAATCGGGAAGAATAGCTGAATAACCCATTCGTAGACATCTTCAGCAAGAATGCCTTCAAATTCGCCGGGGCCTTCTGGCTGAATGGCTTGCAAATTTCTGAGATACAGGGCCGTTGCGTTTGGTGAGTTATGGAGGAAATGCGGCGACATGTGAATGCAGAAGCATCGGCCGTTGTACCTCACGGAGAGTGTGCTATCATCATCAACCTCGCCGCCAGTCAAGACCGAGATAACCTTTGGGGGCCATCGAGTAAGGTCTTTGGGGGGTGACGGAGTAGGTGAGTCCATGGCCGGAAGTGTGTGTGTTGAGTTGAATGCCGGACACTGAATGATGTCGGTTTGAGGATTCAAGATTAAATCATGGGCCCCGATGAATTGTCGCAGCGAGACACCGGCTGTATTCGTCGTTTATCGGTGGGAAACATGCCCGTCCAATCAATAGCTTGTCCTAACCGCCGGCTCAACCACTTCTAGCTCCAGACACCATCTATTCCTGTTGCCTTGGCTGTTAGAAGGGACTGTCAAGTTATCAGCGTAGCGTAGCCGTTGACATTGACGAATATATCATTAGATCCTCGTTTGTTGATACCTTTCATTGGACTGGGCATGCCGCGCGTTTGGTTTAGGTGGTCAAGTTAAGGATGGCCTTCACCCACCACCAATCATATTTCTAAGAATAACAGTAGTACCTACTCTACAAACGCATGGGTGAAGCTGCATCTCAGTGGGTCGAGCGGCTATGTAAAGAGATAAGTAAGTCGGTCGTTGTGTCCATATGTATAAGAACCGCGGATATGGAAGACCGGTTCGAAGACGAGCTGACCAACTTTCCATCATTCTAGAATGTGATAACCTCAAATAGTTTGGTGAATATGATTATATACTTCAAGAGATGCAATACTACCATGGATGAGCTACCCTAATAGTCGTTTTATGCGATAACTTGCCCATACCTGGCTCACTCTCGATAACGCCAGCAAGCTCCAGGTGTTGTTCCTCTACTCTAACCACACATGGGGTATCTACCAAAGATGAACTCCCGCGTGGTCGGTATCGACGATCTGGCAAATCTTAAAGTTCTGGCTCTTGGGGTTATCAGTTCAGCCATCGGTTGCAGATTGAGAGGTTTGGGGCTTTGGGGGTCGAAGAGCTACGCCTTGATAGTTTTAGTCTGTTGTTTTCGGACGACAATTCGCAACGAAGAGCTCTCGAAGCTCCCAAAGATATGGAGACTATGGTCAAGGACTCAAAAGAGAATGTACATCATATTTCCAATGAGGGAGACTATATCTTAGAATCCCAAGGTAGGTTGCGGCATTCTCCACCTCCCCGGAGTGGCCTCCGATATCACCATTTCTTTCCGCATTGAGCACAGTCAATGACAAATCTCCAAGTCTTAATACTTGGAGGAAGTTCCTGAGGTCAAATTGGAGATGACAAGGAGAACACGGGGAGTAATGACGACGAAGGCCCCAGCCTAGAGAACTCGTCGGCTACGGAGATGTCGTGTAAACTCTAATCGAGCCCCTAGTCCTGAGCAACGATGACCAATGTTCGAGGATACAGAATTGGCTCAGAAATTGGCTGCGTCTCTGTCTTTACATATTCCAATCACGGAACAGAGCTTGGTACTCATAATAAACATGAAGAGTCTCGGGAAGGGCCAAACTCTGAGGACAGACAGGAAGATCTAGTGGCCCTGGAGAACACCATCTTTGTTCAAAGAGGATAATATGAGAAGGGGAACTTGAGAACTTAGAAGAAAGAGACTTGGCAGATGTTGAAGGTGGGAGGCTAGGAATTGGTTATGAAGATAGGAAGAGAAAGGAGTTCTTTGAATCCAAAGTTGTATTCTAAACCTCTAATATGTGACAAGTCGTATAACAAGATCATTTAAACTTGAACGTATGAATTTAACATCAAACCCTCATTATTCGCGCTATTAAAAGTCCCGTCTCAAGATCGCTTGCTTTTCCTTGCTAAACCTAGACATTTCAATGCGCGCGTTCAGTGCCCAAGATAAGGAATAACAAGCTCGGAGCACGGAAGAGCCTGGTTTTAGGGCATAGCGCCCGGTCGGTACTGCAGAAGCAGTTACCGAGCATCCCTCTGGATGCAGTTAGAAAGGGGTCATGCAAGCTGTCGAGAAGAGGCACAGCAAGTTTCCAGGGGTCTAGCCATCTGTGGATAAAGACAACGGGAATTCAAATGGGATGAATTATCTGGCAAGGCACAGCTATGGCGAAAAACACGTTGAGGTGAAACTATCGGCGGTTATGTACCAAGTGGCCAGTGATATAGTATTCGAGGTCTGGAGCTGAGACGGAGGTTCTGATCCGGCAGAATATGCTTAAATCAGAGTCCACTTGATCACATCCGTGAGGCTTACGACAACTGCCGGGAAGTGGGCGATTTACAATGCATTATCACACCACAAGCGCGTCGATAGGATGACACTAACTAAAGCACGGATATCCCTGTTCAAACAAAACACGCAAGCCCCTGTTAGAGTCCAAACGTGGCGTCGTTTAAGCATCATAGAGGTCTACAACGCCGAAAGTTTGCGGCATATGTGCAAAACTAACCGTAAAACTGGGAGAAGCGCTAAAGTGTACAGTAATGTATTTATGCTTTCTGGGGTATCGTTATACTAAATTCATGACGCCAGGATTTCAGGTATTAAATTAGGCAGAGTCGTCGGGCGAGCAACGCTTCTTTGGGTGCTGCTCCAACCATGACGATGTCGCAAAGAGAAATGTCGCACTGCGGGATGTTAGTTACGGGTGAGGACATGTAATTGAGGCGAATACGTACATAATTCCTGCCCGACACAGAGCAGTGGCTTTGATGAGCCGAATGCCAACCTGGCAGATGGGTTGATGCATGTCCAGATCATCTTCCGGGTCGCAGGAAATGTCGCTGGCCATGACGATGACCATGGTGCCTGTGACGAAAGGGCTGATAAAGAGGAACCAGAACCACGCACGCAAGGCCTTTTCTTTTAGGGTGGTGGCCTGGCTGGGCTCGGTGTCGAGCGCCTCTGGGCGGAGGCACGTGTAGATGAAAACGACGATGATGCTGAGGACTTCTAGAGTGCTGATAAATGCAGCCAAAATACTGGGCAGGTCAGTTATGTGTGCGATAGCAGCCCAATTGAAGACAGACTTACAGGAAATCGGGGGCGTTGGCTACGCTGATCTTGGAGAATGGGATCCACGATATTAACATGCTGGCGACCCAGGGCAGGGCGAATGCGACAGGCATGACCCTATGGGCGAAGATTTGTCGCAGATCCATCCCGTCGCGCGCAGTTGGTTGCGCACCCAAAAGACCCTTCTCGAGCAGCGCAGATAATTCATCGTCGGATTGAAGACGAAGCTTCTCGTCGGTGGTTTTGTCGTCTTGCCATGACGGCAAGTGGGATGCTGGTTTGATTGAGTGCTCCATGTTGCCGACTCCCACTTTACCGGGTTTCCGATGTAGAGTCGTCCAGAACAAGAACTACAGGGCTAAATGCCCGACAGCAGATGGCCCGACTTTTAAACAAGCGTCCCTCCATCCGGTAACGCAGCTCTCGCGGGCTGCCCCACGCATCATCCACCAAACGAGAGCGCACATGTGGGAGGCTGGACAATGGATTGGATATTCATCTATCCGTAAGCAGGCTAGCGGTAGTTACCTATCCCATCCAATGACACCGGCTCGTAGAATATTTACCGGTACGTCACTTGCATCGTACAAAAGCAGGGAACTAAATGGGACCAATCACTTACACCACATGGGCTTGTTTGCGCTCTGTGACCCGCGACACCAGAATGACGCAGTGTATTGGTTTAGGCGATATTGCGCGCTTGGACTTGAGTCGGATTGCGGATGGAATTACCTGTTTCCGACGAATTATGCAATCCATTCTCAATTAAGTTTGAAAGACCAACCGTCTTCCATCTTTGCGCATGCGGCATAGCGATCACCTCAATGATTTTCTGGGGAAATACCCCAAGGAATATCCTACACAAGCTCCAGAATTCTTAGCACACCACACCTGCTCTCAGCCCGCAGATCATCACTCCACCCACGATGTTCTTGTTGGCTCGATTGAACTTTCTTATCTTATCAGATCATCAGTCGCACTTCCTGAATATCTTCCAGAACGACATCAGACCCTACGCTTTACTTTCTAGCCGATCATGATTTCTTTTTTAGAGGTAGCGGTGAATTTACAATACTTTTCATATTATCTATTTATTCCCAATGACTCAATACATACTCCGAGTGGCGACTCAATGAAAAGTTGATGATATGTCCGCCATCCAGACAGAGTTTAAGAAGATCTATCGCAATAAAGACAGAGATACACTAATTTCAATGCAAACAAACCCTGATAAACTGCGGTAAAAACGGTATGAATAAATAAACAAACAGGCATACAGAACCGTGTACGAAACCAGACAAGTTCTTTATTTCGAGTGCGCAACCTCATGTAAGAATACGCTTACAGAACTACAGCCCGATTCTCAACACTCGCGCCAGTAGGCCGTTGGAACACCTCTTTCGTCGAGATATGATGTCGAAAATCCCCCTTTCCTTCGCAGTTTCGATAGCGCCACCAATGATGAAGTGGAAGAAGCTGTTCAGATGCACAAATGATGCGGTATCTAGCGTACAGGCTCATCATGGCCAGGAACCATAGTGAAAGCTTAACAGTCAAGATATTTAAGCCTGAGCCACTCCAAGAGATAGACTGCCACTCAATTCGGCAGGGCACCTTCGGGTTATAGGCTGTGCCGCTAACACGCACGGCAATAAGCTCTTGAGCAGTGGGAATAACTCCGTAGCGGGTGTTGGCTAATGGACAGCTTGTCATCACACGTTCGAGGGCAACCAAGTCACATGGAGCAACGTCCTCCGGAGACAGATCGACTCCCATCGGTAAGCGTGGTGGATATAGCCCACGACGGGGTCATCGTTGCCGTGGTGGACAAACGACATATCAAAGCGACTAGGAGTGGTCACAAGTGTATCGCTCACATTTTCGGCCTCTGGCGGGTCACAACCGAGTCGACTTTCCAGGACGCCTGCCCCGGCTTCGATAGGCTCTAGAAGATAAGGTATCACGGCCCCGATGTTCCTTTCCTTGAGGTCGCTGTACCCCCCAGATCGGATCAAATCTGAGAAGAAGTTCCTGGTTTGGAATGCCTGGTGGTCGAATATAATAAGGTTTGCTCAGAATAGAGAGAGTTCGTTGAATCCATTCTAATAACAGCTCGGTTCGTCGATGGGGAAAGCAGGAAAGAACAGTAAAGTCTATATAGGATCACAATGTGCAGTAGCCTTGGTCTTGAGGATTTGACCGCGTTGAAGTTGCTGAGTTCTACAGTCTGGACGAAATCTCCTTATATAGCTGTTTTAGGTTCTGCATTACCACTTTGATATTCTTCACCGCGATTAACCGAAGCCATTCCCAAAGCAAACGGATTTGATATATGATAACACTGAAACGTAATTACAGGGACTACAGAGTTACAGGCTTTGATGCGAGTATACCCGGGCGATGGTTCAAACACACAACAAGACGATTTCTTCGATACATATGTGGCACTAGAATAGTGGCTTGGACGTACTGTGCTGGTTGCTAAGATGAAAGCGAAGTATATGTGAAGAACAAATGAGGCATGATAAACAATCAATTTCGTACAAAGAATGAATAAAGATATGTCAGTTTGCGGTCTTCCCATTACCATTCATTCTTATGCCATCTCTTTATGGCCAATCACGCTACTGGTGGAGGTTACCTCAGGTAGGAGGAAATACTAGGATCCAGACAAAGGACTGCTTCTGGCACAATTAAGCACTGGTTATGCGTTATTGTTGTGTTTTGTATTTTATGGTAGAATATGCTGATTGTTTATCGTATCTTGGAAACCCATCCCCCTTGAGAGTCGCTGCGGCACAACCATCAGTGTCTTGAGCATCTTCCAGGTCTCAAACCATAAGCCACACAGATACGAAGAAGTAACTATTCTCTGCTTTCACCTGTTTGAACCACATTTTATTAGCATAACTCACCATTTGAAGAATGAAAAAGTGCAATGATACTTCTTTAATGACAGAAAAACCCGAGAAGGTACAAGGCCCGCAATCTCGAGATTCTACTGTCAGGAGGATGCTGAGACCTGAGCGATCCTATCTTTGGCATTGCCAAAGACTGGATATCCGGACCCTAAAATTGCTGACCCAGACAGGTCTGTACCAGAGACATTTCGGCCGCTTGTCTCGACTGCTGCGTAATCTGCGCGAACTGCACAAGGCGGGCAGAGTAGATTTTCAAGCGACTTCAGCCCATTCTACAAAGCACTCACATGTGGCATGGTAAGCCAACATACGTCCTATCTCATAAACTCCAAATCCAACATCCCCCCATCCATGAAATTCATATCATTCACAACCTGCTCATACCCCAACCCATCAAAGCCCACACCGTCCAAACCACCAAACGCTCCCTCCAACCCGGCAAACGGCCCATCCAGTCCATCAAACACATCACCCTGCGGCAAGAAATCCACCTCCGGCGCCACCGACTCTTCACTATTCAGCGTCTCAAAAACATCCTTCCCCAGACCACGGAGCTCGTGCCGATACGCCGCCACGGCTGTCTGCGCTTTTTGGCTGAGCTCGCCGACGACGATGCGCAGGGCGCTGAAGTTTTCGTCTTGAATTACTTTGAGGAGCTTGTCGAAGAGGTCGAGTGCTTTGATGGAGAGGTGTTGGTCGACGTGGATTGAGGAGTGGCCTGGGTTGAGGATCATGTTGGCGAGGAGGACGATAAGAGCTGAGAAGTGGGAGCAACTGCATTGCCTGCTGGAAGTCAGTTCAAGTGGGAATTAGCATGAGGATGACTTGACTTACCAAATTAGACACTCTGTCGGCGTGGCCTCCTGAAATAGCTTCATACAACCCCTACTGACTTCCACGCATTGGTTCCACCCCTCCGGCAAAGGGGGCGCCTGATCCTGACGCTTGACACCCATAAACGCTCCCCCGTCATCCAAATGTCCCACAGTCGCTATCGTAGACCTGCCGAGAGAGCTAATTCTCTTCACCCACTCGGCGTTGTGGCTATAAATCCCATGGATCATAACCTCTGTTAGCAAAAATGCATGGTGCATCTTTGTCATCTGCACGAGCTGGGGCGGCCCCACCGTCGCAGCAACATGCTCGATATGGAACACGGTGGGAATGCGCTCATACCACTGATCCAGCATAGACTGTAGACGCGTTACGCGGTGCTGGCGTTCTTGTCCTGTCACCTTTCTCGCGCGGTTGGAGTAGAGGAGATCGTACACTTTGCCCTCGATGTAGGCGAGTTCAACACGTCGTCGATGATAATTAAAGTGAACCTGGCCGTTTTGGGTCCATATCAAACCAACGCTGTCTGCCGGTGCGAGCGTGGGTAGACTGATGTCGATATCTTCGTCAAACTGACATGGCGGAGTGTTTGCTCGTAGACAAATGTCCTACCAGATGTAAGTTCATGGTTCTATACCTAAAAGGACTACATACCTTGTCAAGAGTATACGCGATCCAAAACACTCGCGATCGCTGTTCAGCTTCAGCAGCTGGAAAATTCATCGCAGCCTCTTGAGAATGCAACCTCAGCCTATGCGCCAACCTCACCGCCGTTCCGATGAGTACACTGGCAGGCTTAGGATCGCGACTATTCTGAAACAACGTAACAATGCCCAACAGAATCTGAACACCGAGCAAATCCTCATCTCTTGTGACAAGCTCCGATACCACAGTCTGTACATTCCGTAAACAATGGTCTGCCTTTTCAATATGGACCGACTGGCTGGCTGTCAGAGAAAGCTGCGGTGTGCGATAGCCAATGGCCATTATGGTCTGGATAGCAGCCCATGACGCTCTGTCGCGGGTACTTGGCGAGTTGTACCATGTCGAAATAATTTTCATAGCCTCATGTTGTTGAAATAGAGGGATAACTGTATTGAAGGTTGAAAAGTAGTGGTCCACAACAGGCAGAATCTCATCAAGAGGGGGCAAGTCGAGTGAAGCAGGTTGGAGGCCTTGATAAACAATTGGGTTGGTAGGGTCGAACTTCCAGGAATATGTGACCGACTTGGCCAGCTCCTCAGTATTCGTCTGGTTGTTGGTCATTGACTCTGTTGAGTCACTTGGGCTGGAGTGGCTGTCCGGCGACTGATATGACAATGGCGGTCTGGCGGTCTGAGCATCTTTGGCGGCGCTGAGAACAAGTTGAAGCTGCCCTTCGATACGAGCTAGTCTTGCCTCGAGACTTTCTTTATTATTATTTCTGATGATGGTGAGTCAAGTTGAGCCGGAACTGAAGAAGACGACGTACTCTTCTTGCTGTTGTTTAGCCCCTGCTCTTACTCTCGCCGCATTAGGCTTGCGTCGGATGATGCTGGTCCGACAACTTGTGTTGTAGAGTATACAATTTGAACAATCAGGCTTCAACATGTCACATTTGATCTTTTTCGTAAAGCACAAGTCGCAGGCTGACGTTCATTTAGCCGAGTCCGTGTCGTTGTTCATCTGACTCACCTTTGCGACGGTTTGACGGTGTAGGCTCTGCCTCTTCTGGGCTTGCCATATCTACAATGCTCCCCCGACCCTGTGGGAGTAACGATTGATGGTTTTCACGGAACAAGAGTCAACTCCGGATCAATTCGAGAGTTGACGATGAGAGAGTCGGTGTTGCGAGATTTGCGTTTCACAAGCGCCATACAGCGATGCAACATCAAAATGATCAAATGCAGGGGCTTACAAATCCACTGTTGAAGCAGGGTCCAACATCCTTCGCGCAGGCCCGTAAGCACTAAGGGGGAAGTGGCACAAAACCACAAGACGAGTCGATTCATGAGACTGTATCCGTATTTGTTTAAGTAATAAATGACTCTAAGTAGGTCCTAAGAAGAAAACTATATAACCAATAAAAAAAAGCCATCCCGATGCCTCCAATGTTGATCCATCATGGCTTGGCCGCAGTACCATACGGGGCCTGGATGCCCGAATACTGAATCGGACTAACAAACTCATTCTTATCTCCATCCTGCACAACCTTCTCAAACCACGCTCCCATGTCGTTTCCAAAAGTCGCCATCACTTCAGCGTTGCTCGCGTCAAGCGGCTCAAAACCCTTTGCGATCTGCGCAATCTGAGCACCCGCAAGACTAACACTCATACCGAGGTCGTTCTCGACCATCTCGGTAGGTTGAATAGCGCCCTGGACACGACCCTCGAGGATGTCGCTTGGGAGACGGGGTTCTGCCGCTGAAGGCCGTGCAATGCTCACGCCGTGGACAATCTTGAGGGCGTCAACCATGGCGCCGGCCGTTCGGAAACCACCAGCGATGTAAATCTTCATCTTATGCGCTGGGTCAAGAGCTTTGGTGATGGCCTCAGCCCACTCGAGAAAGAAACCCTCTCTCTTTCGCGTCGACTCCTTCTCCCACGATAACGCCATGCGCTCGTAGGTGCCACCGCTAAGCTCGACAAAGTCAAACCCGAGCCTCTCAAGTCTCTCACACAACTCCCTGGCTTCATCGGGTGTGACGCCGCCGTCCTGGAACTCAACGCTGTTGAGCTTGGCGCTGACGATAAATCCGGGCGACACGCGGGCCTTGATGGCGGTTGAGATCTCCGAGATGAGACGCAGTCTGTTCTCGATGGTCTGTGTGCCGTACTCGTCGGTGCGCTTGTTTGTCGTTCGCGAGAGGAATTGAGAGAGGAGGTAGCCGTGTGCTGCGTGAAGTTCGATCCCGTCGAAACCGGCTTTTTCGACATACTCGGCGGCGTGGGCGAAGCCTTCGATGATCTGTGCAATTTCATCCTTTGTCGCCGCGTGCGGTTTTCCAAAGGTCATTCCCATCCTAGGTTCTACAAAAGTCAGCGAATATCCCGGGAGGCTGCGAGACTGAATACTGACCGAGTTGAACATCAGAAGCCGAGATGGCGACTGGATTGATCTTGTAGGGAACTTGTCGGCCAGGATGGTTCACTTGAGCGACGAACAAAGAGCCGTCTTTCTTAGCCGCAGCAGCCAACTGCTTGAACTTCTCAAAGCGCTCTCCCTCGATGGGAGCATCGGCTGGAATAACCATACTGGCAGCGCCGCCAACGGAGTCGGGGTCAATGTCAATGTTGCCAGTGACGATGATGCCAAAATTGTTTTTGCCCTCTCCCCATCTGCACTCGTCAGTCTGAGTCGTCAGTCTGTGCATGGATGAACCCACCGTCGGTACAGCTCAATGAGCTCGTCTGTTGGAATTCCTCTCTTAGAGGGAACCTTGGAATCCCATGTTGCCAGCGACTCGGCCATGGGCGACTTAAGGAATCTGTTCTTTGCGACGCGGCCCGAAGGCTGGAAGTGAAGTTCTTGGGCTAGAGGCTCAGGACTGACGTCCTCTGAGGTGTAGCGGGCGGGCATTTTGATGGATGTTCTTAGGTTTAATGTGTTTGTGTTTGTTTTTTGATGTGCTTGCGATTGATGCTGATTGTTTCTTCAACTCTTCAAACACGTCCTGCCGTGATTCTTTATACAAACCAACATCGTGAGAGTAATTTGTCTTGGAGGCATTCTATTACAAAGCCTGGGAAGCAGCGCATCAATTTCACGGGCAGAAACCCCATCTCGGACATCTTCAGGGCCTTTGCACTGGGGAAAATGTTCCACGGGCATTTCGAGTCAAGGAGAGTATCTCCAGATAGCCTTGGGTCCTCTCCATGGGGCGCCGAGCAGTGTGGCTCTGGAGTATGGAAAGTTGGCGATCCATTTTTCTTTGGTTTGGGCGTCCTCCACGGCGTCCCACGGAGTTGCAGCTAATAGAGTAGTGCAATTAATCAACATTTCAGCCGTCAAATCAGATGTATAATCCCGAAACGGCATTATGCGTTTAGTCGTTAGATGGCTTCTTTTGGGGGTTTTCTGAGGATAGAGGATTCACATAAAATAACTACATTAACATGAAAGTCATGACTGTCTTTGGTTGCCCTGTGGAAAAGTGGTGGGTCTCGCGCGGCATGTTTGACAATTGTCCCAAGCCTCATGCCATGTTTAATGCATTCAATCGATGAGCTTACTGAAGACTCATTTCTGTTCTGTAGATGCCTTCAGGGTGATCTACGCGACACTCCCTTGTGTTAAGCGAGGAAACAACATATTCATGCTTCCGCGACCGAGGCAGTATGTAGCTAGCTACCCGATACCTTGGCTCTTAGTGAAAAATTAAATGTCACATTGCTTTGTTCCATTCATGGTTCCAGGAAAAGGAATCGCATTGTAGATAGGAGGAGATCATAGGTGACTCTGATTTCCAGGAGTTCACGGGCTGCCGTCAAGTCGCACAGAGTAGTAATAAGCCAACTTCCGCCCAAAGTTTGTTGCAACTGTTGTATCACTAAATTCATGATATTTGCGACGCAAGCATTGCTCTTTATATACGCTCGTTTTCTACTGGTGGCCATTTTCATGTCTCGGCCGTTACCTACCATTACCTGCAAGATGTGCATTATTAATTCATTTCGTCCGTTCGGCCGCCCAAGATGTAAGACGGACTAAAATCGTCCTATTCGAAGGATCATCAAAGGATCGCAACACCCACTTAACACCGCTTTCGTCCGAATCTCATCCGCGTTTCGTCCGTCTCATCAACAACACCCTCTCCGCCTCTCTCTATTGACATTCACGAAGTCTCTCCTTCACTATCAATCTCGCTCTTCTTCTTCTTCGGCCGAACAGAACGCCCTGTCGCAATGACCGAACAGCCCACCAAGCGCCGGAAAGTTCGCAAGGGCACGCGGAGCTGCTGGGAGTGTCCGTCCTCCTCTGTCCCCATGGCCTCCCTTCACTAACAGCCGCAGGTCGTCGTCGCAAGATAAAATGTCATTTTACAAATGAAGACGACCCAGTTTGCATCGGCTGTATCCAGCGTGAGACTAGCTGTGTATCGCAGGAATATGTCCCCACGCCGTCGTCCGCGCCGCAAGACAAGCGTCTCGCGCAACGGCTGGGGCGCTTGGAGGAGTTGATGGAGAAGTTGGTTGACAATGACTCTGAACCTCAATCTCGAAGAAGAGCGTCTATTCCTTCGCCGTCTGATTCGGTGGATCCTCCGGAATACACGCACTTTACGCAACATGTCACTGATGTATTTGACTCTTCCGCAGTGGACAACGCGCAGCAGATCACACTTAATCATAACGATACTCATGATGCGCCCATAGTCACGCGTCAACCAGCGCCGTATCCCTCCCGTTCTGCAAAAGCGACACACGTCGCAGCCCAGCTGCACGCTCTTTTCCCGTCTCAGCAGATCCTCTATGCCATATCGCAGCAAAGCCCCGGCGCGCGCTTCGTCCTCGCGGCTTTCTACTCCCAGCAGGACCAAATCGAAGGACAACCCGAACCGATATCTTCGCTGGCTCAGATCCCGCCTGTGACGAGCCATCCCGCCATCCTCGGGAAGCGTCTCATCCAGATGGCCGTATGTCTGCAGCAGATGCCGCCGTTCTTCGACGGGAGTAATCTCGGGCTGAGTAAGTCGCCGCGCGAAACGATGGAAGAATGGATCGCTGTTACAGGAAGACTGGTTACTTCAGACGATGACTTTGTCGGCTGCTTAGAAGGTCTGGAGTGCCTAATCCTACAAAGTTTCTACCAGAGCGACGCAGGCCATCTACGAAAAGCATGGCTCACTTGCCGTCGTGCTCTGAACATGGCTCAATTGATGGGCATTGATCGCAGGAATGCAAAGCCAATCCGCTCCGTCGATCCCTCCTTCAAGACCAAGCACTGCCCCTCCTCACCAATGATCTGGTTCCGCGTCAACTGCAACGACCGCTATCTATCCCTCGTCCTGGGTCTCTCTATCGGCTCGCGCGATAATTGGTTTGCCGAAGACGACAGCCTTATATCGGACGCACCAAGCGATAAACTAGGGAAAATCTACGCCAAGATCGCTGGTCAAATTGCCGACCGTAACGACCTCAAAGGCAGCGAGGCATATGTCCTCACGCAATCCATAGATTTTGAGCTTGAGAAGGCTTACAAGATGATGGACGATGGTCTATGGTGGAAGCTTCCCGACATGGCTGTGTGCTGCGGTACATCCGACGCTGCAGGCGATGGGATGAACGTGATAAAACTCCAAACTCGCCACTTCTCCCTCCTCATCCTGCTGCATCTCCCTTATCTTCTGCGCGACCGTGGCCAACGGCGCTACGAATACAACCGAGCGACATGCATGCAAGCCAGCCGCGACGTGCTTCTCCGATTTCTAGAATACCGCACCTGCTTCACCACAGCCGCGTCGGGTCGCCATATGGACTACTCCGCGCTCATAGCAGCCATGACGCTCCTCTTGGGCTATCTTGGCTGGCGGTGGCCCGGATACGAGGCCGAAAAGGTGCAGGATAAGGATCTAGCGGAGAAGACACTGGAGAAGATGCAAGAGATGGGAGCGTTGAACAATGACCAGCTTTGTATCGAGTCTGCAGAGACGGTTCGGCAGCTTTTGCCTATAGTTCAGAGACAACCTGGCGCGGGCGGAGAAAACGTCCATTTAAACGTCCCGTTTTTGGGGACAGTAAACATCAACTCTGGTCCTACGCCTCCAGAATCCACAACAAGTATCATGCCGTCCAACAGCACAACACCAAGGGGCAATGTTGCAGACTCATTGTCGCAATTTCCGCTCTCCTTCAATTCGCCATCGTTCGGACAAGGGAACTGCGAGCTACCTACGCCGTGTGGCTTTGAGGGAGTTACGTCTGATGTTTTGGACTCTAACGGGCCCTGCTTTACAGCTGGTCCAGAAGATTGGGCACTACAAGGTGTGGATACCACATATTGGAGTATGTTAGGGTTGGGACATACCATAGGATAACGAAGTAAATGAGACGTTATGTCTGTATGTATATATATATATATATATATTTATTTATTTATTTATACCCAAGATATCCAATAAAACACCTAACGAATGCATGTAAACAAAAAACAAAAGGACTGGGCTTGTCTAGCCAGGGGTATCTCTAGCTCCAGGGATTCTTCCTCAACAAACGCCACAAATGAAAAGTATGAACTCCAGTATCCAGTTAATGTATTAGGTGTGATGTACGAGCGTAATCATAGGCAGAGCTGTTACTCTTGCAGGCCTTCCACCAAGGCTTCGCGGTCAACCGCAACCGTAGTGACCTGGGCTGGTGCGCCCTTTCGTTGTTGTGCTGCCCAGTATTGGTGAAAGCCAGGAATAGAACCGGGCTGGTTGATACCCGGCGTCCGGTTGAGATTCTTGTCTTTTTCCTTCTCGGCAGGCTTAGGAGGGGCGCTCTCGCTGTTAGTCGAGGCCCAAGGTCTCCAACCAACCCACTTTCCTATACCTCCTGCACTACTTTGGGTAGTATCCGAAGGAGCAGGTGATGTAGACCTGTTTGATCCAGGCCTGTTCATGGGGTTGGACACTGTCCTGCTTGTGGGAAGGCCAGCGAAACTGTCTCGAAGAGCGACAGCACTACGCTTGGCTGCACCCCGAGAGAGTGTGGGCTGGGCTGTAACGCCTGTAACAATAGCCCCGGCACCACCAAGTGGTCGAAGTGTGAGCTGACTCGGTCGGGCCTTGAGTGTGTGAATGTCAAGACCGCCTGAAAGAGACATGATGGATTCATGGGACAGAGCCCGGTGGATCCTCGGACGTGGCATGAACTCGTCCCTGTTGTCTTCGGAGCTCTCGACGATGGAGCTCTCGTCAATCGACGGGGTGTTTCCGAGGTCTGGAGCCTCAGTGAGAGACATAACCTCTTCAACCTCGCCTTCATCCTCCTCATGAATCACATCATCGTTGAATTGGCGTGCATTCTGAGGCGGTGTACCTGGGTCAAGCTGAAGGGAAGGCGCTTGAAGGCTGAAGGCTGATATATCTGATGGACCTTTGCGGTGAGTCCTCCAGGTGGGCGACATGGGGTCAAAGCTAGTCGCGGGTGATGTGGGATAATCGCTGTCGCCAAAGGGGGAGTCAAACATTGAGTTCCGTTGATTCGATCGTGGGGAATTGGGGACCGACGATGCCACTTCAGAAGGCTGCTCTGAAAGCATGGACCATCTCTGTTTGGGCATCGAGATAACAGAGTTGGGCTCTTGGGTGTTCATGGAGGCAACTGCAGGCAAGGCAGGACCCAGACTCCATCGTCCTGAAGACCTAGGCGTGGAAGCGCCAGAAGCCATTGAGGGCGAAAAGATACTCGAGTTTAGGCTTGCACGCTTCCTCCTGACCTTAGCTTTGTCGGCCTTGGGTGTAACGTGGTAGTGATGGTGGATATGAAGTTCTTGAGAAACTCGAGGAGTAGCAGGAGGCTCATAAGCTTCGAGTTCGTCCTGGAGTGTCAAGGTGCCACTCTCGATGAGAGGCTGGTGGGTGACAAGCTGTTCCCGTAAAGACTGAATCTCGTCGTTGGAGTTGAGAAGCATCTCCCGTAGCTCAGCCATACCCAACTGCAGGTTGGCATTGTCCTGAAGAAGATCCCGAACAAAGTGGTTGACAACTGGGTTGCCGGCTTTTGGGGTCTGCAGCGTCTTAGATGCAGCTGCACCTTTTAGACGACCTGCGGCTGTGTTGAGCTGCTTTTCAACTTCACGTTGACGCTCCATTCGCCCAATAACCTCGGCATGTCGCTCCCGTTCTTCACGAGCCTCTTCTTCCATCCGCTCCAACTGATCTTGCATGTCCATAATACCACGCTGCGCTTCCTTGCAACGCTGTGCATGCGATCGAGCATCCTCCTTGCTCGTCCTCAATTCGTGGAAGAGGTCGTCTTGTTCAAGTTCCAAAAGAGAAATGTGACGCTCGGCATCTTCGGCTCGTAAGGCGGCAGACTCGAGTCGTCGGACGGCTTGTTGTGAAGAGAGTAGACTTGCTTCGAGAGCTTTGATCTTGGTATCGGAGTCGAAGACGGTACTATTGAGCAACTCAAGCTGATCGAGCAGGTTCCTGTTTTCTTCGATTTTCAAGGCATTCTCGGCCTCGAGCTCCTGCTTAGCCATCTCCAGATGCTCTATCCGGGATGAAAAACTAAGACGGTCTCTCTCAGCGTCGGCCATATATGCTTCATGTCGGGCGAGCAGGACCTGCAAGGGAGACAAGACAAGTCAGCGACTGATGGGGCATTGACGTGTCTAGCGGGGGCTGGTATGCAGGCACACGCGGGTGTTCAGGCGGTGGGAAAACGGTCCATATAAAACAAGAGGAATGCCCCAAGATTGGTATATTCAGACTTACTTGGCCGAGTTGTGCAGCGGTATGGACATCTTTTTCCACTGTCTCCAGAATGGTGCAGTTTCTCTTGAGAAGAGCGCAATCGATTCGTCCACAGCAGCAAGTCATCTCAGGGAGGTGTGCCTCCGGAGTAAGATCCGGCCTCTCCATGATGGACGGGAGCGAAACTGGAGATGGAGAGGCCTTTGAAAGGTTTGATTATCGTAACAAGATGCAAAATTCGCAAAGGGTAACGAGAACGGCGAAAGAAGAGACGAGACCGGTCGGCAACATGATAATAGGTCGGTAGAAGGAGATAAGAACCTGAGGAGGTGAAGAGATCAAAGCATGATTTGCCGGTCGCCGATATTGTATTCGTAGCAAGACGAGACGAAACCAGGACCAGAAAAACGACTTTTTCGCTGATGGTCGAATGCGTTTCGATGGGAGCCAGTGTTTACTCCGTCCCCGCTGAGGCCCTTTGTGTATAATTGGCTGTGGGCTATAGTTCTAATTGGTATTGGTATGTGGGCTCCCGCACGAGTCTAATCTCAGAGGTGTGGAGTTGTTCCTGGCTTAGTGTGATCGCCGGCAGTTTCTTCTTGTATTCATATGTAAACAAAGACAAGTCTGATGTAGAGAAACCGATGACAGTGAGTATTGTTTGCGTGTGTCATAAGATAAACAAGAAAGACGAGGCCGCAAAAGAGGCCAGCACCAGCCACTTCCACAAGCCATGTGATCAAGAACCAGGCTTGACAGGATCACAACTCACAGGCTGCGAACGACTGCACGGCGCTGTTGGTACGGGGGATCTAGCGAATGATCAATCTGAAGGCTTTCACAGGGGCACGGGACCTCAACTGGGTTAGCGTGTCGAAGTTGCAGGGAAGACGTGTTGAACGCTCGCGATTCCTTCATTTCCTTTCCGCGTTTGATTGGATGTCAAATCAAGGTGTCTGTCACACCTTTTTTTTTGGCCGCCGCTTTGGGCATCAGGAGATGACGACAGCGTTAGCGCCGGGCATAAGATAAGCAGATAAGGCACGTGACTAGATAGCCTATCAGTCTAGGGTAACCGGCTGTCTTCTACGGTAGTCAAGTTCTTGTGAGCTCCCGTCGGCAGTTGTCAATCTCTGATTCATCATGACTCTATCATTCACCGCTTACCCTGTTTCAAGCCGGCACTCAATAATGGCATGATGTTTCCTCACTAACAGCTCTTTGCGGGGCTTTGCTTACACGAACGTCTTCTCGTAATGCAGCCATAACAGCTGAGTCGGCTCTAAACGTTGGGCATGTCGTCATACAGAGCTCGCATTCAGAGCTTCGACCAGTCACGTCTCTCCCATTGTCAACCCCCACATTATCACAAGCATGGATGATTCGGAGCTTCTTGGTGGTGATGCTTGCGTTCGTTAGGGAGGGACCTTTGCGGTTACCCATTGACTGCGCCATGTTCCCTTCTCTGCAGCTCCTCCCCTCTCGGTATCCCACTGATCCCATATCACCCCCAGCCCCAGAGCCTGTCTTCCTTTTGTCTTTTAAGACGTCTTGATGCGTCCATACACTAGATTAATCCAAAGCTTTTGCTCAGCTCGAATACAGAGTCCTCGATCACTTCCCCTAGCAAGACACTTCTCCATCTACAGACCAATGTCTCAAGAATACAAGCTCAAGGGCCTCTCGTCGCTCTCCCTCTCCCCCGGTTCCAAGCAGGAGGTTGAGGTTGAAGGCATCGAAAATGGCAAAGTTCTCCTGGTGAACACCGGAGGAAAGACCCAGGCTCTGGGTGCAAAGTGCACACACTATGGTGCGCCTCTTGCTAAAGGCGTGTTGACCAGCGATGGCCGCATCACATGCCCCTGGCACGGAGGTATGTACTTATTACGGGTTGCATCCATTCATGCGCATACTAATTGATCGTCTTCTAGCCTGTTTCAACGCAACGACCGGTGACATCGAAGATGCCCCCGCGCTCGACCATCTCCCCGTTTTCCAGGTCGCCGAACGAGACGGTGCCGTATATGTCACTGGAGATGAGAGCGCGATCAAGTCATCCAAGAGACAGCCTAACATCATTTGCAAGGGCTTCGGAAGCGTGCAGGACGAACATGTCGTTGTTGTTGGTGGTGGTTCGGGTGCAGTCGGTGTTGTCGAAAGCCTTCGTGAAAACGGCTTCAAAGGAGGCATCACCGTCATTTCCAATGAAGGTCACTACCCCATCGATCGAACAAAGCTGAGCAAGGCTCTCATGACCGACCTCAGCAAATTGACCTGGCGAAACAAGGATTTCTACGAAGGTGCATCTATCAAGTTTGTTGATGGCGAAGTCAACAATGTCGACTTTTCGGGTCGCTTCGTTACGACCAACGAAGGCGAGAAGATCAACTACAATAAGCTAGTCCTCGCTACAGGTGGAACTCCTAAGCGACTACCTCTGGACGGATTTAAGAACCTTGACAACATCTTTACTCTTCGAAATGTTCACGACACAAAAAAGATTGTGAACCAGATTGGCGACAAGGGCAAGAAGATTGTTGTTGTCGGATCTTCATTCATCGGAATGGAGCTCGCGGTTGCTACAGCCAGAGACAACGATGTTACAGTTATCGGTATGGAGAACGTCCCTCTTGAGCGAGTACTTGGCGAGAAGGTCGGTGCAGGTCTGCAAAAGGCTCTCGAGGGCAAGGGTGTCAAGTTTTACATGGGCGCAAGCGTCGATAAGGCTGAACCCTCAGGATCTGACTCATCTAAGGTCGGTTACGTGTGTCTCAAGGACGGCACCAAGCTGGAAGCGGACCTTGTCGTTCTTGGTGTGGGTGTTTCCCCCGCAACTCAATACCTTAAGAACAACAGCAGCATCAAGCTAGAGGACGATGGATCCATCAAGACTGGTGACGACTACTCCATTGAAGGCCTGAAGGATGTATACGCAATTGGCGACATTGCTACGTTCCCCTATCATGGACCTGGAGGCGAAGGTAAGCCCGTACGCATCGAGCATTGGAACGTTGCTCAAAAGGCGGGTCGCGTCGTCGCAAACCACATTGTCAACCCAGGTGGCAAGACTGAGCACTTCATTCCCATTTTCTGGTCAGCCCTGGGAGCTCAACTTCGATACTGCGGTAATACAATGGCTTCCGGGTGGGACGATCTGGTTCTAGAGGGCAACCCGGCGGAGAATCAGTTTGTGGCCTACTACTGCAAGGGCGAGACGGTTGTGGCCATGGCCAGTATGGGCAAAGATCCTGCGATGGCTCAGAGTGCAGAGTTGATGCGGGTAAACAAGATGCCCACCAAGACGGAGCTTCGGGACGGGGTCAGTGTGGTGTAATGCGGAACTTCGCGTTGCTGCTGAGCTTGGCAACGGGCGCCAGCAGATCGGCCCAAACTATGATGAGGCTATGACCTTAGATCGAGATGACAGGCACAAAATAGGAAATTGTTTCACCGGCGACAAGCTTAGCTCGGAAGATAATTCCGTGTGTCCACTGAAATTCAACGTCTTTCATCACATCCCCACGATCTTCGATTCCAATTGCAAAAGTCGATGACGTCGAGACAGGGATCGTCATGAGTGCATCAACTCCACCATAGCACTTTGTCATGCTGACGAGTTGTGGTAGTGAATACTACCTATGACGGGTAGAGGCCTATTATATGAAGTCATGAGAAATGATTTATTTATGTTAAATACTCAGAGGTCCAGGCCATCAAGGTTATTCGAATACTCAAGCACAATACTTATACATATCTTTAAAAATGGCATCTCAAGCAGCTTATCAGGTCGAAAAGGCCATTGGACACGGCGATAACGCCGTTACGGCGCAGGATGTCAGTTCTTACCGTGAGACGGGTAAATCTGGCGAGACTATGAAGGCTTTGACTTGGATTGCCAAGAACAAGGTCCAAGTGGGTATGTGATACTCTCCACCCTCGCCTGACAACAGTATACTAACACATGCAGTTGACACTCCTAAGCCCAAGATCATTGAAGACCGCGATGTCATTATCAAAGTCACAGGCAGCACCGTCTGCGGCTCAGACTTGCATCTTCTTCACGGCACAATTATCGAGCTCGCCGAGGGCGACATCCTCGGCCACGAGTTCTGCGGTGTCGTGGAACAAGTCGGCCCTGCCGCCGGCGCCAATGGCATCCAAGTTGGCAAGCGCTACGTTGCTTCGTTCCAGATCGCCTGTGGAGAATGTTTCTTCTGCAAACAGAAGCTGTCGTCGCAGTGTGAGAAGACAAACTCTAACACGGCCGCGAAGGCCATGTACGGTGGGCGTACGGCGGGTATGTTTGGATACTCGCACTTCACTGGTGGTTTTGCGGGTGGCCAGGCCGAGTACGTGCGCGTACCCCTGGGAGATGTAAACCTTTTGGAGATTCCGGACGATGTTCCTGATGAGAAGGGTAAGTCTTCATCTTTGTCTTTCTTGGGTTGCGCTAACTTGTCTAGCTCTTTACCTGTCCGACGTGTTAGCGACATCTTATAACGCCGTCAAGGACACAGCTGTCTACCCCAACGACTCGGTCGCCATCTTTGGTGCCGGTCCCATCGGTCAAATGGCTGGTGTATTTGCCGTGAAGGAGGGCGCGAGCAAGATCATCTTTGTCGACACCGAGCCACGTCTATCCTTCATTCGCGACCACTGGCCCGCTGAGCATAAGGATAAGCTTGAGCTCGTTGATTTCAAGCACCTGTCGCACGGCGTTACTAACAAGCCTACTGTCGTCAGCCGTCTCAAGGAGCTTACTGATAACCGTGGTCCTGACTGCGCGATTGAGTGTGCAGCGGGCGAATACGCCAAGGGCTGGATGCACTGGCTCGAGATGGCTGTTGGCGCTGAGACTGATACAAGCGAGATCATTAACGAGATGATTGAGGGTGTGCGCAACTACGGACGCTGTGGTGTCACAGGTGTCTATGTCGGATACGTAAGTGTACCGTCATACAGCTGATCTGATCAAGGCTAACAAACAATATTAGACCAACCACTTCAACATCGGCTCTCTCATGGAGCGCGGTATCCGCCTCATCGGCAACGGCCAAGCGCCTGTCCACAAGTACTGGCACGAACTTCTGGAGATGATCCAGAAAGGCGAGCTTGACCCCACTCAGATGGTCTCCCACCGCTGTAGACTCGAGGATTTGGATAAGGTGTACTACAAGTTTGAGAAGAGAGAGGATGGTATGCAGAAGGTGTTTGTCGAGACCAAGTTCTCGTTCCCTCGAGACCCCGACACACCTGCTCTTACCACTTACTAATTGTATTGATGGAGTTGGAGTTGAGGTGGGTGAAAATGGGCCTGGGGTGTATGACGGGGTGGTGAAATGCATTATGTTAACGATAAATTGATCATGTTCTGTTATTGCGATTACTCACTATGGTGTGCGTGATGTTGTGCTGGGTGTCCACTAGCAAGTCAGGGTGCTGCTCAGACTCTCCCCGAAACCACGGCTATGCAACAGCTGCGAATTGGGGAAGAAATGCATTCAAAGGCGCGTCAGGCGATCAATACGTAAGAATTTCAGGTGTCGGTAGTCAATTGTGGCCGTCCAGCGACATTCCGCATCACTCATCCATCCACAAGTCCACACTTATTGACCTGCCGGTATTTTCCACATTACCTCGAGCGACAACCGTCCCAGACAATATTGAACACCTAACATAAACATACCAAGCAAGACACAGGCAAACAATTCATCGGTATATACCGCCATGGATAGCACACCCGCCAACCAAGGATGATTCGTTCACACTGCTGTAAAATTGAGCGCCCTTTTATCCCTAGCCAAGTATTGCTTACATCGACCTAGCCAGCTGGTACGCCCCATCGTCAACCATCAGATAAGTCAGATCAACTGTAAGAAGTCTCGTAAACAATAGAAAAGACACTTACTACCGTTGAAGCTAGCTGTGAGCAGTGGATAAGGCCGAGGGTTCCATCGGGCACTGGGTGTCGAGTCTCATACATGGTTCTCTCGAATCACCATAGTTACCCCAAACACATAAAGTATGTCTTTCGTCCTATTCTCATCCAGTAAAACTATTTTGAACACTTGTACGTTTGAACTATATAAGGAGGCTACTGAAGCACGTGCTGCCGGACTCTGGTTGCGATCAAGAGTGAGAAAGAGCATATGTTTTCTATACCTAGAACGATATTCCATGGCTGTTCCACAGTTACATAGTCATATATTTACACGTCGTAGCTGTCTATGAGTAAACTGTAGCAAGTCTGGGTGTATGTAGGCAGGCTTCTCGGCCGAATCAATATCTGCGTTCAAATATCCTGCATACGCTTTTCAGCCGGAGACGTTATGCGCATTTGAGTAAGTTACTCACCCACTCACGATGATTTGACCTTCAAATACCATATGTTCGAAAGCTTTGAATGAGAGTCATAATAAATCTGGTTGTTACCTATAAACTATTGCCTGACTCAAGTTTTCCGCGTCGAAATATCTGTCTTCTCACATCACTCGATCATTCGCACTACCCACACTGCCCACACTATTCACATTGCTTACTTCACCCACTTCAACACCTCATCTATATCACTACTACCTACCTGTACAAAACACAATCTACGTCAAGGAAATGTCTGCCTCTGACCAACCCCCGCCACTATATGCTGTCCAGCCCATGCTTGATCAAGGAGTTACCACTCACGTCACAGTCATCTTGTTATACATGTTCAATTCAACGATCACGAGGAGCCCAAGGGGAAAGAACTTCGTTCTGGCAGCAAGCCCCGGTGGGCTCTCATTTATAAGTACTGTGCTCTTACTGGGCCTGTCATACGTTTTCTGGGATATGCGCATCATCCAAGAATTAGAGACAGCAGCCTGAGTATACCCGTATCAGCCTTTGAGGTCTTCAAAGTCGCTGTCTCGCTACCCTCACAGTCAAACTACGTGAGAACGAGATATCGACCGCATCAACAGCCGCAAACAACACATCTACAACGCAGTTCAGACCTTATACCATGAGTTCTACTCGTAGTGCCAAATCATCCGCTAGATTCACTCATACAATTGACGCAAAGGTCCGAGTCCACTAACAAAGGAGAGGAATTAAAAATTGCTTTCAATCCGCTACATGGTCACTTGTGGAAGACTCTTTCAGTGCAGATTCAAGTATCGCCCGAGTAGTGGAACATCTTGAGGTGCAATACCTCAAATTGGAGATAGTCGGTATCCAAAATCATTGGGAGAAGGGTTCGTTTCGTTCATAGCACGCCTGAAAGGTTGGCAGATGAGCTCCTCGGTCCGCTTAACCCCTCATTTAGGCTGAGATTAGATGCCTGCAGGTGAATCACTTGTCGGCGGAAATGCTTTAACGAATTGAAGGTATGCTTTCACAGTCTACTCGCTCCATCAAGAAGTAAGCGGCAAGCTACACAAGCTGCTAACGACCCAAAAAATCATCCTTGCGCTTCTGAAGTAAGGAGTAATACTCCTGGATCGGCGTATTCTTAGTCGGAGCCCTGTCACCCTCAAAGTTACCCTTTCCATGGCCATTGAAGTGGACTTTCCATGCTATCACGGTATTAGTACAACACACAATCAATTCACAGCGTAGAAAACTTACTGCTAGCATCGAAGCCCAGGTATGACCAGCTATCGTTAAGATAGGCCTTCTCTGTACCAACGCGGATCGTTTTGACTTGACCCATGGCACCGGGAGCAGGGCGGAGTTCCTTGAGATCAGCCACGAGCTTGATGAGACCCACGACAAAAGAGAGCGCAAGGTCCCTGCCGAAGCATTCGTGCTGGCCGTAGCTGAAGGCAGATACTTCGGGCTTCTTGCGCTGGGCGTTGAACTTGTCTGCGTCGGGGGTCTCCTTGGTGTTGCGACCAGCTTCGCCCTGTTGCATGGTTAGATCTCTTGTACTCAAGTTGTGTGGTGGTGTGACCTACCAGCATGAGAATCACGGCAGTGCCAGGCTGGATGGATTGGCCCCCGAGCTCGCCTGGCGCTGTTGCAACGCGCACGTTGCGTTGAGAAGTGGTCATGCGCTGAGCCTCGGCAACGTAGGCATGAAGCGTCGAGTCATCGCCTTTTTGCGCAATCGCTTGGACTTCAGCCCAGATCGACTCGTTCTCAGGGCGCAGGAAGAAGGACAGGACCTCGTAGAACTGCACAAAACTCGGTCAGTACATACATAAAGTTATACTCAAGCAGACTTACAGTAGTAACAAGAACACCAATGCCACCAAAAGCTGTGAGCCATAGGTTGTCGACAACCTGATCGATGTTGTTACCCTGCGCCAGAAGCTCTTCCACAAGCTTAAGACCGCAAGATCGCAGCGAGTCCTTCTTGAGGTATGATTTGGCGCCGATCCTGCTAGCGACGGCAGACACCAGACCGATACCTCTAGGACGTCCAACCTCGGCCTCGGCAACAAGTCTCTTGGTGGACTCGAAGACGGTCTTGACTCCGTCTTGAGCGCGACGTCGTCGGTTCCACGCCTGCGCAGGATCGTTGTTGTTGACACCCCAGATGCGGATGTCGAGAAGACTGCGGTACAGCTCTGCAACGCCGAGCTTGCCGTCGGGGTTCTCATCGGTTCGGAGATCAAGGTAGAACAGATCGGCGAGGAGCTGGGTGTTGAGCGGGATGGCAACGTCGCGGATGATGTCGATCTGGTCAAGGCCCGTCTTGAGGGTGAACGTCTCCTTCTTGATAAGTCGGGCGCCCTCGCGCTCGACAAATTCGTGGATGGCGTTGTGCAGGTTGGGGATCTTGCCCATCGCCTTGGCGAAGCCAGCGCGATGCTGGTAGTTCTGCGGCTGATCTCCCGCGAGCATGTACCAGCTATAGTCTTTCTTTCCGGGGAACATAATGTTCAAGGGCCTCGCCCAGGGAACAACATATTGCTTGGTGTTGCTGAGAACCTGCTTGATTGCACTGCTCGACATGATGACAGTGGTCTTGGCGGGTGGCTTGGGGTCGTCGAGCGTGTACTGGTCAAAGGTACCAATCTCCTTTGCGATCTTCTCATTCGCGCTCTTTGTGTACATGGGCTGCATCACAGCGATGGAGTTGAAAGGGAACCAGTTTGGAACACCGCGCTGGATGAGCTTGTACAGCATCGAGCCACCAAGAGTCTTGTAGTCTTGCTGCACCTCGTTGTAACCCCAGGCAGTGAGGTTAGACACAGTGTAATCAATGGTGTTGAATCTGTCTGAGCGCACAAGTGTGACAGCATCAGATAACACAGCACGACCCACGGAGTATGTGGGCATGATGCCAGAGCCTGGGTTGCGCTGGGGCTTGATATCCTCGATCATGAGACCGGGGTAGAGCTCGACCATGTCAGGATCCGTGTACAGCCTCTCAAGGATGTTGGCAATCTCAGGATTGGAATTGATGTCGCTGAACTGCTCGTAGCGCTTGAGCCCAAAGAACTCGCGGAACTCATTGAGAGACGCACATTGCCACTTACGGCCCTGGATGATACCGAGGACTTCGACGACCTTGAGAGCCTTGGGAACCATACGGGCGCCAAAGGTGCCAGCAGGGTCTTCCATGGCAGTCTTGAGGATACGGACAAGATCCTCATCCTTGAAGGTCCCATCTTGTTGACGCTCAAGACCGTCAAAGGTACGCACGTTGGGGTCCTTGGGGGTGTTCTGCTCAAAGGTAAGAAGAGCCTGGCCGAGTTCGGTCCAGCTGACGTCCTGGAGGTCTTCAGCCTTGCGGCCGGGGAAGAGCTTGAGGAAGAAGTCGTTGATCCATCTCTCGTCTCTCTTGGAGATGCAGGAGTGGAAGCGGTAGAGCAGGTTGAACTCGACGCTGACTTGGTTGCCGACACCGCGAGGGACTCCGTCGCCATCGAATTGCTTGTCAATGGCAACTCGCGGATCCAGAGTCCAGTCACTGGCGGAGTGGTGAGTGTTGGTGATGGCGCGGAGGTAGTCGTGTAAGGAGATGTTGATGTACAGACCACCTGTGATAAGACGCGCAACGTTGAAGAGATCATGGTCCTGCTTGGCAAGGGCTTTGGCCTTTTCCACGTCGGTAGCATTCGGAGGTGTCGACAGCGAGAAACGTCCGTTCTCATTGATCTTGAGCAAGATGTCGGCAACATAGTTGTGAAAGCGACTGTACAGGACAAGCATGACGTTGACACCGGCGGGTTGGCCGAGGAGACGCTTCTCGTGGAAGGTATCAGGCTTGAGTTTGCCCTCCTTCATGGTCCGGATCTCAAGCTGGTCCTTGAGAGATGAACCATACAAGGGCGCCAGATCCAGGTATGAGGATGTATCAGACTTGTTCATGTCTGTACGGTTGGTGCGGAAGATGTCATGGATGATGATGGCAGCATGGTAGAACAGCATGGAGGAAATACCAGCAGGGTTCTCCTGGAAGCTGCCTTCATCACGAGCCATGAGAAGGTCAAAAAGCAGACCAGGATCAGGCTTAACACCGTGAAGACGCTTCTCAGATTTGACAGACTTGGCATAGGGTGTACCAGCCCTGCCAAGGTTGGGCTCAAGGATGTTGTTGAAGCTACCGTCAGGCATGCGGTATTGGTGAAGTCCGTCAGGTGCTTGAGGGACCTGCTCCCGCAGGAGAACATCAGTACCGGGCACCTTGAACTCAATGGTGTCGTTCTCATCGCAGTTGTGCTTGTGGGCAGGCTTCTCATCGTTGACGGCTTCGTACTTGACGTCGCCGCCGACGTAACTCAGAGGAGGGTGCTGGAGATTACCCCAGAGCGTGTCAATGAGCTTGTTGGTGAGGGCTGTGCGGGCCTTGGAAGAAGCGGGCAGGGAAGTGAGGATACCGATGAGGAGCTCAGTTGTGCTACCATCTGTTAGTCACGCCGTGGTTCCGAGTAGTGCTTGACAACTTACCCCTTCTTATCGTCAAGAGGCTGTCCCTTCTGGAGAAGCTCTTTGACGAGACCTAGGAGTTGAGCGGGACTGGCTTGGCTTCGGACACCAGCAAAGTCCTTCATGAGGTCCGCAACGAGCTTCTCAGGATTGTCCAGAAGACTTGAGGGGTCTTCCCTGGAGGTCTTGTAGGACTCCCCCGCCTGGTACTTTTCATCGAACGACATGATGGAGACCCAAGCTCAATTGGCTTGTGGAAGGTAGAATGGGGGATGAATAGAGCAAGAGGAAGTTCTTACCCCTTCGCCAGGGCCTTTTTGTATCTTCATTCACAGCACGTACATTCTTAGTCAGTCTCTTTCACGAGTAACATCATCGCGGACTCGGTTGCCCTCGGTTGATGCATCGAGGCAAGTGGCGTGTTGAGCAGAGGAGTTTCGTGGAACAAAAGTCTGATATGCATATCGATCCCCCGCCCAATGGCACTTCTGATAGAAGCAATCTCTGTTGAGCTCTCATGCAGCAACGACAATTCTGTCTGGTACCAAGGACATCCAGACTGTTTATCATGACTTGATTCGTCTAGACAGCAATCCACTGGGATGAAGCTGCGAGAAGAGGGATTGGAGAGTGTCATGTCTTGGGAGTTGCTTCTCGTGGAACCCTGAGATGCAAGATCTATCCAGTTCGGAAACGAGGGCGCAATGCGGGTGGCAGGTGAGATAAGGCCTCAACGCCATATGCAGATGCTTTTCTCGAGCGGCAATCACACCAATCTGAACATATCTCTAACCCCCGAGATATTGGACAAGGCTATCACATCATCATTAAATATATTGGCAGAGCTTATAACATTCTTAGTCTATGCTACTCTTCACCATAGCTGAAACTACAAGCAATAGACTTCCACAGTCATATATCGACCTTCGGCTCACGCACCGAATTACCCTTCTGTCACTAGTTAATAGTACAGGCCACCAATGCAGACGGTCCGTTCCGGTCAATAACCAAGCGCGGGGTCGTCGAGAATAATCAGATACCGATAGTCCATGATTGGCCTATCCATCTGCCGTCGCTAGGTGTGTCTCATACATCACTGACTGGCGTTTTATGCCGTGCGATCGCAAAAGCCTACCAGACTGACCATCCCCGCCCTTTCAGCGAGTGGCAGGTGCCGCAGTGGGTGTGTCTCATCGAGACCATTCTTCGTGTATCGATCTGAAGTGAGGGGTTGTGAGACCTGCAGTTCTTGTACCCTGCTTGTGAGATTGTGATTTGCTTATTGGGGGAGGGAACCATTGACTTTGTGTCTTGTCTTACTTGAGTTATCGCGGTTGGTCTTCAATACTCGGTCAAGTTGTGGAAAAAAGCAAAGTGAATACTAACTATTGTCTGGTTTCAGTCAGACTTGCAGCTCAAGCAATGGGCCTAGCCGTTGATGTAATAACAAGAGGACACGTTAGAGTCAAAGACTTGGATACTCCTATAGCAAACGTATCATAAACTTGTCCGATAGTGCATGACAAAGAGCCAACGGCTGTGCTCTCGCTGACGCAGATAAACCAAAACATCAGAGTCCAGATGTTTAATGTGCCAATATCAAACATGCAATGTCACAGTCACCGACTTTCTCAGACCATCCGACGCATGCATCGCATTTGTAAGAGGCGCAAAAATTGTCACGAGCACTGCTGGTATGAAAAGAGCAACTCCTGTCGACGTGTGGCTTGCTGAGAGGGAACATGTAAGACATCAGTTTGGCGAATCAATATTCTCCGATTGGGAACCCTACATAACATGGTGTTCTTGGATATTTCAGGGCGAGACAAGAGACTACAAAGCAATGGTTCAAAGAGGGGTTTCCATGTGATGGTAGGTAGAGCTGTATGCTATACTTTCTTCTTTCCACGTCAGCTAGCATACCTGAGGCTACACCGACTCTCAGCCCGGGAACTCTCTGCAATGTACCACTCAGCAGGGCTCATTCGAGGCAGAGGCGAAGCGGTACACGGGACAAGTAAAAGGGGGAGTTTGTCGTCTCCGCATAAAGGAAGTTGTGTTGGCCCCCAGACGCAGAAAACCCCCCTTTCGTCTCACCTGGGGAACACCAGTTCTTTTCTTTTCTTCTGACCCAAATTTTGGTTTCTGATACTTCACGATGCCTCACGCTGAGACCTATGACACTTCCGAGCCTAAGAAGCTCATCCTTTGCTTTGATGGCACGGGGAATACCTTCAGTGGTTCCAATGCCGATACCAACGTGGTCAAGATTCTTCGCAAGTTGGACCGTAACCACCCCAGCCAGTTCCACTACTATCAGAGTAAGACTTCCCGGGTGCGGCTTGATATTCGATCTGATGGTGTGTTTTAGCGGGCATTGGTACGTACGATATCAATGAGCAGTCTGTGAACAAGACCTATCTGGGGGAATTCACAAGCAGCCTTTCAAAGACACTTGATCAAGGCTTTGGAACCACATTCGACGCCCACGTTATTGCTGGCTACCGCTTTCTTATGCGTTATTATGAGCCCGTAAGCTCAAATTCCTGTCCAGTGCCCTCACTGCCAGTACTGATGTCCGAGAAAGGGAGCAAAAATCTACGTCTTCGGCTTCAGCCGAGGCGCCTACACAGCCAAATTCCTCGCCAGGATGGTCAACAAGGTTGGCCTTCTCTGCAAAGGCAACGAGGAAATGGTCCCCTTTGCGTACCGTCTCTACCAGCGCCATCTCCAAGGCGAGATAAACGACAGCGAGAATGCTCAGTGCGCTCACAAGCACGACAGCTCAGAGGCAGACTCTGAACACCCTGCTGAAACCATCCGGCTGCCCGGCCAGGAGCCCTCTGATGTCAGCAAGGAGACCAGGCAGGCTTCTAACGAGATTGACGCTTTCAGTCAGACCTTCTGTCGGAAGGAGACGAACAAAGATGGTGATGAGGAGAACATCAAGGTGTTCTTCCTCGGCATCTGGGACTGTGTTGCTTCTGTTGCCGTTCTGGAGCGCAAAGCTCGTATGCCTGTCCCTGTCACTGGCACGGCCACTCACGTTCGTCACGCTGTGGCCGTTGATGAGCGTCGAGTCAAGTTCAAGCCTGCCCTTCTTGCCCAGGACATCAGAGCTGCCATCCACAGCCACAAGCCCGCTGCCGAAGAAGACATCAAGGAGGTCTGGTTCCCCGGCAACCACGGCGATGTCGGTGGCGGTTGGCCTGTCCAGGTGGCAGAGGAGCAGGACATCAACTCCAAGACGCCCCTGCTATACAACGACAACGGGAGATCTTCCAATGGGCAGCCCGAGACCAAGAAGCTTTCCCTCTGGGGCCGTATCAAGAACTTTTTCAAGACGTGGAAGGCTGACCAGGCGAGTACGGACGTCAACGATGACTGGCTGCAGATGAGTGACATTCCCCTCGAGTGGATGATTCGCGAGGTGAAGAAATGTGGCGAGAAGGACGCAAGCCTTCAGGCTGGTGTTCACTGGTGTCGTAGTCTTGGGCCATTTGAACAAACCATGAAGGATCCCAAGCGAAGAATGGAAGCAACTCACGGATTTATGCACGATTGTCTCGCCTTTGGCTATGGAACTGCCTTCGCCAAGGTCCTCATGTGGAAGTTTATGGGTAAACACCTCTCTCTCTCTCTCAATCACTCCAAATCAAGTAACTAACATATACCAGAGTGGCTCCCTTTCCTAACCCGCTGGGAACTTGACGACACCACCAACAAGCACGTCAAGCTCCTCGGCTGGAAAGCAGTGACATTCCCCCCCAACGGCGGCTCATACCGCGATATCCCACGCGGAGCAGTCCTGCACCAATCCTTGCTAGACCGCCTGCAGGCATTCTCTACATACGAGCCCGGGAACAACCACGGCGACAAGACCAACGATTGCTTCAAGGGGCGCAACAAAGCGGTTGTTTACACTGGCAAGGACACGGAGAACCTGTCTGCGGAGATGACTAAGAAGTTGAGGGAGTCACACTTCAAGATCCATTCTGAGAAGGGGCAGTTGGTGTGGGAGGATGATGAGAGACATCAGACGTATGATTTCAACCCGCACTTTGAGGGGGCTGCTTGATTCTCGTGGAAGTCTTGCATGGGTTGGAGGCTATAGGATTTGGTATTCCAGTGTATGTTAGGCAGTACGGGGTAGTTGTATGGTTAGATTATCTGGAAAGTAACTCGGTGCGAAAAGGGAGGAAAATGTATTCATTGCAACTCTTTTGGTCGGTATGGATTGTTTGGCTTAGCTCGAAGATTATATCGATCACTTGATTTATTCATTATACTAACTGTAACACTGTTATCCTTCATACGGTTTTTCATACCTCAAACATCGAATAGTCTTTTGGTGTTTAGTTGTTGGATGTTTCTGTCACTAATACAGTTTTCTTTACTCTGTCATCGCCCAACTAAAGCACTTTGTGAGTTTATTCCCAAGTTTTATTTTGCTATGCAGAAAGAATATCAAGACGGAAGCAATTAGGCTCAACCCACAAACATTACTCAAACAACTTACTTTTTTTTTGTTTTTACTCGTTCTTTTAAAAGTCGATTCAATCTTCAAGTCGTTGTCGTATGTGGTATCATCCAATATCCAACCACCAATGGTTATTAGCCCCGAGCATCAATTTAACACCTCCGAAAGCGGGCCCTGAACTCAACCTTATCAACTCCCCTACATCATCACCAGCGACAGCAACAATGCCACCAACAATCGTCCTCATCCGCCACGCCCAGGCCTTGCACAATGTTGCTCATAAGTCCTTCCTCCCTTGTCGCAAATCAATCCGTCACTAACAATCCCTCACAAGACTATAACCTCCCAGATCCCCCGCTCACAGAGAAGGGCGAGGGCCAGTGCGCTCTGCTCCGGGAGAACCTCCTCTCAACTTTCTCCAGCGCTGTGCATAACCCAGATGATGTAGCAATCGTCGTGAGTCCTATGCGCCGCACTCTCCAGACAGCCATGCTTTCTCTGGACTGGCTTGTCGAGCGTGGCGTTAAAATCGAAGGAAACGCGGACTGGCAGGGTAGGACTTCACCTCTTTATGTCAACCTTCACGATCTAACACCTTCCCTGTAGAAAACTCAGCCCAGCCTTGCGATACAGGAAGTCCCATCTCTTCTGTCTCACCGGATTTCCCTAAAGTCAACATGTCCAATGTCGACGCCCTGTGGCCCGATAAGACATCCCCGGCTGCTGAGCGCTACGCATACACCAAGAAGTCTATCTTGGCCCGTGGACGCCGTGCCCTTGAGGATCTCCACAAGAGACCCGAGAAGCTCATCTTTGTCGTGTCTCACTCCGGGTTTCTGAGACTGGGTGTTGTGGGATATTGGTTCTTTAATAGTGACTACCGCATGTTTGACTTTGAGACGGAGCGGGGTGAGGAGGGTGAATTGAGGGTCAAGCAGCAAGAAAAGACCCTCGCTGGTGGATTGGGTCTGTCGTTTACGGAGCCGGTTGCCCTTGGACTTGATTTGCCTGAGGAGGATCCTGAGCTTGATCCAAGTGCCAAGGAATAGTTGTGATATAAGATTTGTTAGATATATACATGTATAGACTACATAGACAGATTAATAGTTTCAAAATCTTACAGACCGAGACAATAGTCATGATATTCTTCTTTCTTTCTTTATATCTATCATCCATGATCATGATGTTACACTATGAGTACACGCTATATCCAGAACTATCTTCATCTCCTCTATCATCTTGACATGAAACTTTGAAAAGCCGACTGGTCAATGATGACATTGCCCACGGCACGCAGTCTCTTCCTGCCTTCCTTTTGTTTCTCCAGCAACTTTCGTCTTCTCGATACATCCGCGGCATGAAGCTTGGCAAGCACATCCTTACGGAAAGGCTTGATAGTTTCTCGGGCCACGATGCGGTTTCCTGCTGTAGCTTGGATAACGACCTCTAAAATGAAATGTCAGTATCGTGTTGCTATCATGAGCCTCTACCTGATAAGAGGAAGAAGTGGCAGTGAAGTGGGCAGTGACTTACCGAAATGCTGTCGGTCAACATGCTCCTTGAACTTGGTCACCCACTGCTTCCCAAGACGATCAACCTGGGATGAATGCACAACCTTGCAAATGGCATCAACAGGCTGTCTGTTGACGAGAAGCTGTAACTTGGACAAACTGCTCTGTTTCCAGCCTGCATCCTCATAATCCAGCGTGGCATAGCCCTTGCTATAGGCATTCGTCAGCAGCGCTTCGACGGAGAAAAACAATGAATACATACGTAACGCTCTTGAGCTTTCCAAAGAGATCGTCGACTAGCTGGGCTGTTGGAATCTCATACCGCAGAATGACCTGGGTTGTGTGGAAAAACTCTAGACTCTTCTGCTCTCCGCGGTTGGCCTCGCAGAGCTCAATTACGCGGCCGAGATACTCCTCAGGCATGGTGATAGTAGCAGTTACATAACTAGAGCACGCCGTTAGTAATACTCCTAAGCAAATGACGAGTTCAGGGACACTTACGGCTCAAATAGTTGAGACTGCTTGACTTTGGGGTTACTCGTATCAGGAAACAGCGCCGGGTTCGACACAACCTCCTCCGATCCATCCGGCCAAATAATCTTAGACGGCACAGTCGGTTCCGTCAGGATAACACTCCGTCCGTGCTCCTGTCTCAATCGATCCTGAAACACAGAACAGTGCAAACTCCCCAAGAATCCCAAACGCCATCCGGCCCCTAGCGCTTCAGAGTGGTCCTTCTGGAGCGTCACGCTACGGTCGTTGAGCACAAGCTGTCCGATACTGTCGGCAAGGCGGCTGTAGTCGCTCTGGTCAGTGGGGAATGCCGCCACGAAGACCATGGGCTTGGGCTCCTCGAAGCCCGGGTACGGCTCGACTTTGTCTTCGGAGCCGACAAAGGTGAATGTGTCGCCGAGCTTTGCGTCTTGGATCTTCTTCATGCCTGGGTTGAAGTAGACGTATCCGACTTGCCCGGCGCTGAGGGTCGGCTGGGGTATGGCGTGCGGATACTGGATGCCTACCTGGCCAACAGTGTACTTCATACCCGTGCCCATGGAAATAACATTGTCCCCAGCCTTGATCGTGCCGTCGAACAGCCTGACCAAGAGCACAACACCACGGAAGTTATCGTACCAAGAGTCCACCAACATCATCTTCAACGGCTTCTTCCCATCGCCCACAGGATGAGGAATCCGCTCAATAACCGCAGGCAGAACATCCGGCACTCCCTTGCCCGTCTTGGCACTAAGCAGAATCGCACTTTTAGGGTCCAACTCGAAGCTATCCTCGATCTGCTGAAGCACACGAGGGACATCAGCAGCAGGCATGTCGATCTTGTTCACCACCGGAACAAGCGCCAGATCCTGCGCAAACGCAAGATGGAAGTTGGACACTGTCTGCGCCTGGATACCCTGCGACGCATCGACGAGAAGCAGCGCGCCACCACAGCTGGCATAGGATCTCGTAACTTCAGCTCGGAAATCGACGTGACCGGGTGTATCGACAAGATGCAACAGGTAATCCTCGCCCTTGTGCTTATGTATCATGGTACATGTCTGCGCCTTGACGGTAATGCCGCGCTCGCGCTCAACGTCGAGTTTATCGAGGATTTGTTTGTTGGCATCGCTAGCTGATATCGTGCCCGTATATTCCAGCAGTCGATCGCTCAGGGTACTTTTCCCATGGTCGATGTGCGCAACGATACAAAAGTTGCGATATCTCTCGATCGGAATCGCGGCAATCCGAGCCTCAAGTTCGGCGGGGGTAGGTTTTGTATTCGAGGTAGCGTAGGTGCGGAAGGATGTGAGAAGCGTTGGTATCAAAGCCGTTCTAAGCAGTGGTGTTCTGCCCTGGCGTATATGCCATGATGGTCGGGAGGTAGCTTGCGAGAGGCATTGCCGACTGCAGGCACGGCCAGCGCTCCAAGCCAGGCTCATCTAGACTTTTCTCGGGCACATTTGGCCAGTTGATTGAGTAGAGAGTAGTCGAGCCGGGTCAGTGGCTGATGTGCTTCTTGCGTGGTACGAGCTGGTCGGGGAAATTCAGGCGCAATTCGAGATTTGCCTTCAGAAGATTTCCCCATGATGGGAAATCATTCTGGCGTAGTGGGGGTACGTACCTTTTCCCAATCGATCCCCGCGCTTTACCGTATCTGGCCACTCCTGGATAGCTCGCAAGTCTTCAAGTGAGTCCTAACAAGTATCGAGAAGTCATGAGTTGTTTATCAGGAGTCAGTTGTACAGCACGCACTTCTCTACACAGCTTCAGATTCCTATGGTGATCCAACGTATCACGCGCTACTCTCAAACACCAACAATCACATAAACATATTCGTATATCAGAAAACGAGAGCTCCAATGAAAGTGAAGCATATAGATCGCTTGGGTATCGAGCCTTCCCGTCACACGGGATACATCTAGGTACTCCGTCAAGTTCAAACCGAAGGCATCATTCCTTCTCATGCATCATAACGACCAATCCCTAGTGTATTCCATCTCCTTCATAGCACATCATGTAAGAACCCATTCACTTCCACGCTTGAGATACTTGTCGAGCAACATGCCCAAGTCTGACAGGACAAACCGGCATACGTAGAATCCGAAGAACTCGGCAGCGTGTCGAGTGCATAGCTCAAGCCCAACTTGCGTTTTGTCGGCGTGTCGCAATCCAGGATCTTCCACTTGTCTGGCTATTTGATCTACGTCTGTTAATAGTGCAATCTTCTTCCCGGCACTGATCAACTCACCAATGGCTTGAGCTGCATCAAACAAGCGTGCCAATGAGCTCATATACATTGCGTTGGGACCTGTGAACTGGACCTGTGTGAGATCTCGTTTGGGCGGCCGGTTTGTCGGGGTTGGTGTCATTGGCAGGCTGGCCATGCTTGCTGTTTCCTTGTTCAAATCCATGTTCGCGCGGCTCATGTAAGAGTTACTAAGTCCGATCGCGGAATTCTTGGAGCGCAGACGTCGCCAAGAAAAGGATGATTTCCCAGAAACGCTGGCTGACCGTGGCACCCCCGTGGAAGTATCTCCGTCACCGGTAGACGCGTCTTTGAATAGTGCTCCTGCGCCGCTTACGCCCACTTCATTGCCTAGTTTGCGGCTTAATGCTGTCTGAACCTGCTCGAGAATTCCCTCCAAAGACTGCATCTCTTCCAAGACTGCGTCAGCATCATAAGTATCGACCCGCGCAATCTTGAGCAGCGCAGCTGTGAGGAAATCACAGTTGGCCACCTTATCCTCGATATTCTTGAGTTTCACTCCCTTGACCCTCCAGACATCCCTAGAAACAAAGAGCTTGCTACTAATATAGCCTCCCTTCGGGTGAGCCAGCGTCTGATATAGACATCGCATCAGCCAGAATGGTCGAAGCATGAGATCAGTGGGGCAGGGCTCAAGAGGAGCAGGAGGATCTGGGATGAGCGGACTGGGGGAACCAGGGCTTATTGGGGAGGAGAAGTAATCGTCAAACAAAGAGAGCCCAGCCGCATTTGTTTCTGATCGCTCTCGGAAGGTAGTGGCGAGAGGTGTAGGTAAAGCCGGAACCGATGGAGCATTGAGAGATCCAAAAGGGTTGCTTCCTGGAGTTCCAGGAGACATATCCGAGCCTTCCTCGAGATGAGTCAAAGACATGTTGCGACTCTTCATGCTTCGAAGGCTCGAAGACGAAAAGTTCGTCCTCAACTTTCGTGTATGAGGTGAGCCAGTATCATCGTCGCCCCTTTCTGAGCCCAATTGGCCAAACGGCGATGCTGTAGGTCGGGCTCCTGTTGTATCTGTCGGACTAGCCTCGAATAACGGGGGCGAAGGTTGTCTATGAGGTACACTCGCTGTTTTCGTGCCAATGTCGGGTTGGGCATCTGCTCCTTGGCCACTTACAGGAGCCGATTTAGCCTGGTCGGTATGGTTTTGCACAGGCAGAGCAAGACTCGAGGTCTCGATCTTGAGTTGTCTTGGGTTCTGTCCCGAAAGTCTCCTGTTGCGTACACTTTGCGCAGATGATTCGGGTCGCTGGGGTAATTCAGGTAGGGATTGTGTTGGTGGAGGGGCAGCCGGTGCCTGTGGAATATTCTTGAAGACTGGTGGTAATTCTGTAACTGTAGATAGTGAGGTGGCCCCCGTTAGAGGATTCGATCCCGGCGAGCTATGCCAGGTACGCGAGGTCACGCCGCTGGAGTCCGATTCTCGAGGAGGTGGTCGACTTCTGTATGACTCAAGTCCATAGTCACGAGCAATCTCGTCCAGAATCCTCTCTTCTTCGTCGGACGAGTTATCGTCGTAAAAGTCGTTGGTTGTACCTTGATGCTCTTCGTAGGAAGGCTGGTATTGTTGTTGGACTCCTGTATCCCTCTCCATCTCATACAATTCTTGTCCGGTCTCTCTCACTCGTTGACGAGCAAGCTCAACTTTGCGCATGGCATTGGCCACAACCTCCTCGCCTGCATCCATCGACACCATTCGTTCATTGTCCATGGGACTCATCGGCTCGTATCCATCATCGTATGCCGCTTCAATCGCTGCATCTAATGCTGTGTCGAATTCGGCCACAGTCTCTCCGCTGACGCCCCGAAGGTGCTTCCTTCTAAAGCCAAGTGATGATGTTCGTGAATGAATAGACGATGATGTCGAACCTCCTGATTCGTCAATGGGATCCAACCAAGAGTTCATGCTGTCACCTCGAAAATGAGTGTGCGACACATTATGTTCAGGTGATGAGTCAGCTAGCTGGTCATGGTTCATCGAAAAATCGGATCGCACGGGCTCATCCATATCGTCAACTTCGGCTTTGACTGGAGATGCTGGACGCCTCGGCGAGAGCGGGGCTGGCATATATTGGTCTGGTGTAGGCCGTTGTGGAAGAAGATGGTCCGGTGTTCGAGGACGAGCCGGCGATCGGGAGAAAGACGACTGAAGAAGCCCGGGTTCAGGGCTAAGTGTTGTAACAATTGGCTTTGGTTTGTTCTGAGTGTTTCGTCTACTGTAACCAGTATTATCATCTCGCTGTGGTGAGTTAATTATTCGAGGCTGAGGACTATGGCTGTCTATTCTCGCAGCGGTTGCGGTATCGTAAACAATGGCATCGTTGGGGTCATCGTCGTCATCTAACCTCAATACAGACTCCGACTCAGAATGTTGCGCTAAACTTTCGGGACGGGCTGGGAGAGCCTTGGTTTCTTCTTCTTGCCAAGGTGCCATCTGGTCCAACTCATCGATTCGACTGGTATAAGTACGTCGCTAAGAGCACGAGTTAGTAAAATGGCTTCCGCTTCCAAATGGCCTGCTCACAATGGCCTCCAGCTTGCGTTTATCCTCATCAGCGGTTGTCTTTTGTAAGACTTGCTGCAGTAGGTCGCAAGCTTCGGCATATGCTTCCCTGGCACCTTTAAAATTCTGTGCATTATCCAATTGTACCGCAGTATTCGCTTTTTGTAAGGCACGATGCAGCATAGCCTTCTGGGATGGCGGCTTGGCTCCGCGCCCTTTGTCATTGCTACCTTTGCCAGTTCGGCCTCTAGAATGGCCCCTTTGGGTCGCATAGACCTCTTGGTCCTGGTCGTAAGACATGTTGGGTCTATATGAAGCCATTGAACGCGCGCCACCGGGCGTGGATGTGACGGGCCGTGCTGGAGAGTCTTGTATATTATATTTCGTCAGGGACTGTCCCTCCTGGCGGGCGACGTTTGATCTCCCAGGCTCAATCGAACCAGAGCCAGGGCCAGCCCCTTCGGGTTTGACGTTAAGTAGATCACCGAACGCGGCCGGCGGCTCCAAAGGCGATAATGCGACGATCAATGGGAGGGACTGCGGTAACTGGCTTCGTTCCGCTGGTGGCCCCGATGCAAAAGCGTCGGCGTTGGAAAGGGCGGTGGTTGGGCGGGGATTCTTTTGAAGCTTCCGAGGTGATGGTTTGGAAGGCGGTGGAGAGTTATTGATGGAAGTGGTCGCATCGATACCGGGGCTATTGCCTAGTCGTGAATGGTTGGCGCGGGGAGATTGTGCCGGAGCACGACTGAAATTCGTGGACACAGTTGAAGAAGACAATCGATTCAATAACCATGAGTTATCGGCGGCGTTGTGTGGGACTCGTTGGCCAGGAACGGGCGATAGGCGATCCGATCTCTCGAAAGTAACAGCTCTCGGCGAAGGTTCGATATTAGGTGGTGGGAGAAGTGAAGATGTTCGAGGAAGACGGGGCCCCGGGGGCTTGTGATGAGGATAGGCGTTCGACAAGGGAGAAGGCGAAGGCGCAGATCTCGACGGGTCGCGATAATAGTGTCCAGGTCCAGATTTATTCGATACGGAAACGGGTGAGACAGAGGACGAATAGGTAGGTAAAGCCCAAGGCGGCGCAACGGTATCGTTAGCAGCAGCTGCTGAAGAATGCGACGCGCTCGGTCGGTAGTGATTGTGGTTTTGATTCTGACTTGAAGAAGGCGAGATCTGACCGGCGTGCATCCCTCCTTGAGTCGACTCTCCCAAGCCAACCCAGATTCTAAACCAATCCGGCGATGCTACTGGATACGAACCAAAAGCGAACAATTTCCCCCCTTTCCCTTGTACTCCAGTCTCCAGGCAAGCGAGTTTAGGGGACTGCCAAGGCTACCGGTTGGTGGAGTTTAGTGGAAGCCCGGGCCTTTTCCCTGGACCTCAAGCCAACTCTTGGTTCTAGTTCGGTGGTTGAGTGGTAGATTGGCTGTGGTCGGGGTGGGGAGCGAGGTCCGCTTCCGGCGCGATTAGTTCAGGTACAGAAGTGTACAAGCGATGGAGTCGTGGTAGTTGTAGCGTGTAATTGGAGATGATTGTGGAATCGAAATCGCATTCTCATTTCGCAGATCTTTGCTGTCATCGGAATGCGGACAAAAACAAGAAAGAGGATGCAAAGTCAAAGTGAAGCGTTAGAGAACTCAAGTTCGTTCAAGAGACAGAAACAGACCAGTTAAATCTAGTCAGCACAGGTCCAATCCAATAGACTCAGCCCATCCATGTCAGGGGAGAGAGGGGAGCATTGCGTTCCTTCTGTCTCCAATCTGTGACAGGATACGGACATGGATAGCGCAATTAGTTAAACTCTGTCGGCAGATTGCGAGCAGTTCACGCCTGGAGGAGCACCGTGCGGACTCAATCCCTCATGCTTCATGGTCTACTAACGAGAGGATTCAGGTGCTAGATTCCCGTTTGTATCGGCTCTTGTTTACAAGTTCAACTCCGAAGAAAGTATTACGTTAGTCTGTGAAGCATACTGTCTTATGTTGGTATGAGGATATCTTAGTGGTCAAATAATTCCGAACAAACACTTTAGCCAGCCCCTGCAGTACCTTACCTACAGGCACCTGCGCACCTGCGCACCTGCGCTGTCGTGCTTCAGCTTTAGCGCGTCCAAAGCCTTATGTAATAATTCAACCAGCGTCCGACATCATAGTCCAGCTTGACCAGCGCGTTGTCCAAAAGATATCGCCGATCGCGAAGAAATCATTTTGATATCAACTCGCCAGAAACAAGTTTTCAAATTGTTTCATTCGTTCGCTCCACTAACCCTCTGCCATGGCGAGTGTTGACGATATCTTCAAGGTTTGTTTACATTCGGTTTCCAGGTTCAATATTCTCTAACAAGCTCTAGAGCTCCGGTATCTCAGGCAAGCGCAAGCTTGATCCCATCCGAGATCCGAGTAAGTTACCCATTCGACTCCAATTCCCAGTCGCGAGGAACTTCTACTGATGTCGCTACCAGATGAAATCTACAAATCAGCAAAACTAAGCGGCGACGGCTCAAATCGTCATGCGCGAGTCGACGAGGCGCCCCGAGATGAAGACGAGGACATGGAAGCTGGCCCAGCACCACCGCCCGCTGAGGACGATGATTTCGGTCCCGAACTACCTCCCGACGATGACGAAGGCCGCTTCTTTGGCGGAGGTATCACCAAGCAGGAATCTGAGATCCTCGACTATGTAGACGAAGCCGACGCCAAGGCAACCGAGAAGATCGACGCAGCATGGCTGCGAAAAACAGCTCTCAATTTCGAGAAGCGCATCAACAAAAACGCCGAGCTCCGTGCCAAATTCGAAGACGAGCCGCACAAGTTTATCGGCAGCGAGGCTGATCTGGACGCCGACATTAAGGGCCTGTCCCTTCTATCCGAACATCCTGAGCTCTACCCCGAGTTTGTCAAGACAGGATGCGTCGCCAGTCTAGTTAGTCTGCTGGCGCACGAAAACACCGACATTGCCATCGACGCTATCGAGATCATGGGCGAGTTGACCGACGAGGACGTTGCAGCAGAGGATGAGCACTGGAACGGATTGGTAGATGCCATGATGGACGCAGATCTTCTTGGTCTACTAGTTTCAAACTTTTCCCGCTTGAACGAGGACGACGAGTCGGATCGCAATGGTATCTATCATGCTTTGGGACTCATTGAGAATTTATGCTCCCGTCAATCCGTCGCCGAGCGTGTAGGTGAGGATAAGAAGTTACTGGAATGGCTTCTCCAGCGCATCCAGCGAAAGGAAGACCTGGTCACCCAAAACAAGCAGTACGCTGCAGAAATCCTGGCCATTCTGGCCCAGACGGCCGTCGCCAACCGCACTCAGTTGATAGGCCATGACGCCGTCGATTTGCTTCTCCAGCTCGTGGCACCTTACAGACGACGCGATCCGGACAAGGGCGGCGAGGAAGAGGAGTACATGGAGAATATCTTCGCATCCTTAACATGCTTAGCGGATGAGGCCTCTGGAAAGGCCAAATTCATCGATGCTGAGGGCGTAGAACTCTGTCTCATCATGCTCAAAGAAGGCAAGAAGAGCAAACCACCTGCTCTGCGTCTTCTCAACCACGCTGCGGGTGGTAACACGGGTGTGGAAGTTTGCCAGAAGATTGTTGAGGCCGGCGGCCTGAAAACGCTCTTCACCCTGTTCATAAAAACACAGGACCACCGACTAGCAGAACATCTAGTAGAGATATTCGCCTCTATGCTACGGCTTCTGCCCGCTAACTCAGCAGAGAGAATACGGACGCTGGCCAAGTTTGTGGAAAAGGACTATGAGAAGATCTCGAAGCTCATCAAGTTTCGACGAGACTACATTGCTCGACTTTCATTAGTAGAGCAACAAAACGACGCTGAGAAGGCTGTGACTTCAGAAGACGACCGCGAAGCATCAGAGCTGGAATGGCTGTCTCGAAGGATTGACGCGGGTCTCTTCACACTACAGACGATCGATACAGTTCTGGCGTGGTTGGTAGCAGAAGATACAGGGGCAGCACGCAAGATTAGACAAGTGCTTGCTGAGCGCGATGAGAAGGTTTCGGTGATCGGGCGTACATTAAAGGAGCAGCTCGAGGGACTAGATACAACCGAGGAGAACCAGGATCTGAGGGACATGTTGAGCACTCTAGTCGAGTTTGTTCAGTAAACTTAATAATCAAAAAAGACGTCCCTCAACGGAACGCTGCAGGGCGACCAGTATAGAACACATGGCCTTGCTCTCTTGTAACAAATCCCCCTCGTACCTCATCTATCGTCCCCCAAAGTGCAGAGCTAACGCTCGTTATTATAAACACTGGCATCTATGGAACCCGCTCAGGACTGGGTAGGAGCAACAGGCTTGACGTCGAAAACGGCGCTGAGGAGGTTCTTGATGACATCAGCTTGACCCTTCTTGCCAGCCTCCTGGATGTCCTTGATTTGAATCTCGGCCTCCTTGTTAGCCTCGGCCTCGGCCTGCTCGTTCCCCTTGCTGTGCTACACGGACGTCAGCAATTTTCAAGAAGATAACGAACGAAAGATGATCCTACCTCGGCCTCGAACTTCTTGTACTCGTCCTCCTTTTTGGACTTGTAATCGGCTACCTCTTGCTTGGCCTCATCGCGGGCTTCCCTGACGCGCTTGGTGCGGTCTGTCGTTCAACGGTGTTAGACGGATGTATCATTAGGTCGGAAAGAAATGGCGCTTACACTCTCGGGCTATGCATCATCGTTAGGTTAGCGATCTGAACAAGGCGGGGGGGTAGATGGGTTATCGAGCTCACCTTTCTGGACAATCTTGGACGCCTCTTGCTCAGCCTAGGAAGCTACGTCAGCTACATGGTCAGACACGGTCAACGCGCAAAGGACGCTTTACGTTGAGCAGCTGTTGGATGCCGGCCGAGTTTTGGGCAGACTACAGGAGCAGGTTAGCTAACGACGTCGTTGCTCATGTCCGCGAAGCAGCTAACCATGATGGTCGTTGTATAGGGAAGCGTGGCAATATAGCGATCGACTCGGTCGTAGGCTAAAGCGAGGTAGGGTTCGAGGATGGTTCGTGATGCGATGACAAAGCGTCGGTGTTGATGGAGTTGAAATTGGAGTTGCGGTTGCGAATGGCTGCACAGCAAAGCAAGGTACCTACAGTAGCACTTGGAGGATTACGTCTGAGCTTGGGCAGGTGCTGGAGCCCGCTGCTTCGTACCGCTAGGTACTTCTGGGCGGTGGGCTTTGCTCCAGTGAGAAGCTGCAGCGCTTAGCGCGTGTAACCGCGCCATCAGCCGCCATGCGCTTTCACGTCATGGGCTGACAGGTCCCTTCTTTTGCGACGAATTTGATCATAATCTTCGCTTGTCTGTATATCCATTCGGTTTCTTTTACTTAAATCAATTAGTCCTCTGGCCACTTCCTTGAGCCAGTGCGAACCTTCCAGCAGCCAAATATCCGCCGATCTACCGCCATCGACTCACCTCGAAAGACTCGGCATTATGTCACAAGCATCCAAGCTCACTCTGCTGGGCACGTCGCTACTCACAGTCGGCACAGTTCTTGCAGTACACTTCCAGCAAAAGTTTGAGAAAGAGGTACGTTTATTGCCTACGCCCGTTGATCCCGTCAATCGACACCCACCATCCTCTGAACTTCCGAGGCTAATTATGACGCCTAAGTCCATGCACGAAGGCGTCGTCCGTGATATGGAACAACAGCGAATCAAGCGCGAGAGACAATTGGACTTTGATATGCAGAAGCAGTTGGAGGCCGAGTTCAAGCGCGAGCAGACGGTACACGACTCGATAGCAGCGGCCGAGAAAGGTCTTCCGAATCGATAACATTGCGCCGGCGAGCCCAACTGCATAATTGTACTATCACCATACTCCCCTCAACGACCAAGATACCATGGTTCCATTCTAAATATAGTTGCATCAATGCATTTCGTTATTCTGATATTCTACCCTAACGAGCTGCTAATTCTGTACACTACAAATCTCCTCTCAACATTACAAAGCGTTATTAGGCTGCGCTGGTAGGCTAACTTTGTCTACCAGCATCGCCGTTCGAGGCTTCCTGTTTTAAATATGCTTTTATACCTCATCAGTCTTTTTGATCTCTCTCGTCATCAATCTCAATTAACGGATTGAAACTCCGGATCGGTTGGTAAACATTCTTGCGGCAATATTCATGGCTTGCAACTCCTGGAAAAGAAGCTTGGCCGCGTAGGGAATATGGATCTGGGCAATCTTGGTCTTGTTCTTGCATGGTCGGCATTCGAACGACTGTTTCGAAAGGTTGCTAGAAGATATGTTAGCGCTGGCTCATCGTCAATGTCACTAGTAAGAACTTACGCAATAGGCGTCATAAGTCCGCAGATCTCGCAGACGTGGACTCGGAAAGCATCCGACACCTCGAACAAACGCTCTTTCAAGAAAGCAGCAGCACCGTGGGCAATCATACAATCACGTTCCATCTCTCCGAATCGGAGACCACCATCTCGAGCACGACCTTCCACAGGTTGTCTAGTCATGATCTGAACAGGACCACGAGCACGAGCGTGAATCTTGTCGTCGACCATGTGACGAAGTCGCTGGTAGTAGGTAGGCCCAAAGAAAACCTGAGCACGGAGCTTGCGTCCAGTGTGGCCATTGTACATGACCTCGAAACCTCGAGATTGGTAGCCGTGTTTCCTGAGAAGTTCTGAGACTGAGTCGACCGTCACATCAGTGAACGGTGTTGCATCACCCTCCATACCTTCAAGTGTTGAGACTTTACTAAGAAGACACTCAATCAAATGGGCAATCGTCATTCGAGATGGAATGGCGTGAGGGTTGATGATAATATCGGGGGTCAGACCTTCTCTGCTGAATGGCATATCCTCCTGTCGATAAGTGACACCAATTGTACCCTTTTGACCGTGACGAGAAGCAAACTTGTCACCAATCTGGGGAATCTTGGTGGTTCGTACTCGAACCTTGACGTACTTCACGTTATCGGCATTGACTGTCAGAATGACCTGATCAACGATACCGTTTTCTGTACTTCGTAGCGGCGTCGAGATATCGCGACGCTGGTGCGATTGAGTTCTGGTACCCAGATCTTGGTTCTCTTGATCGATAGGTGCAGTCTTGCCAATGATGATATCTTCACCCGAAACTCGTACACCAGGAGCCACGATACCGTCTTCATCAAGCTTATCGTATGTTCCGTGCTTCATTCGAAGTGTTGTTTGCTGGAAAGGCTTCTCAAAAATTTCTGTGTAGTTGAGGCCGACCTTCTTCTCCTGATCTGAGTACGATCGGAAGAACAGACTGCGGAATAAACCTCTGTCAATACTGCTCTGGTTCATAATAACGGAATCTTCCTGGTTGTATCCTGAGTAACAAGCAATTGCAACGATGGCGTTCTGACCAGCTGGTAGTTCACGGAACTTGAGGAACTCCATAGATCGAGTAGTGGCGAGAGGCTTTTGAGGGTAGTACAAAATGTTGGCCATGGTATCCATACGTCGAGAGTAATTCGTCAAGAAGAAACCCATAGCTTGTTTACCCATAGCAGATTGGTAGGTGTTACGTGGAGACTGTGTTGTTAGTCAAGTTCAACCTAAATCAAGGATCATGACATACCTGGTTGTGATCGGGGAAGGGAATGATACTGGCACAAATACCAAGAATCATACTGGGATGAATCTCGCAATGTGTGTACACGTGGGTCGTAGGATTGACCTTTGTCTTCAATCTCTTGTTGCGTTCCTCCTCCTGCTCTCTCTTCTCTGCCTCTTGCTTAGCCCGTCTCTCTTCTTCTGTGAGGGTCGCTTCATCATTCTTTTGCTCGCGATAAAGTTCCAGGTCCTCGGGCGTCATGCAAATCATGGCCGTTTCTTCTTCCTCGGCATCGAGATACTCGATAACTCCAGCGCGAACGAGACCCTCCCAGCCCATCTTCTCTGATGGATCTTCGGACGGCTCGACCTGCTCTTGGGCGATCTTGCTGACAAGTTCCTTGGTCAATACAAGCTGTCCCTTCGCAATGCCAGTTTCCTCGTCGTCCTCCTGTTGTACTGTAAAGACTGGTCTCATGACTCTACCTGCATCGGAGAAGATTTTGAATTCACGGTCTCGAATATCACGAACGAGTGACACTTCGAACTGAACGACATTTTTTCGTCGGGTGGACAGAACCTGCTGCACAAGGTGCTTGGGGTCAGAGTGAACACCGACCCAGCTACCGTTGACGAAAATCTTGGTAGCGTGTGGGTATCTTGTCGGCTCATACTCCTCAACAACTTCCATACCTCTGTGGATCATGAAGTCAATCAGAGGGTCAGCAGGAGAACCCACACTCACGTAACACATCAGCGACAAGTTCTTGACCAGACCACACGCCTGGCCTTCAGGCGTTTCTGCGGGGCACACCAAACCCCAGTGAGTGTTGTGCAGCTGACGAGGCTTGGCCAGCTTACCATCTCGTCCGATAGGGGTGTTGGTACGTCGCAAATGTGATAGAGTAGATGCGAAGGTATATCTGTTCAATACCTGAGAGACACCAGCTGTAGAGCTTGCTGCCTTCTTCTGGTCTCCCCAGTTACCAGTGGCCAGCGAATACTTGAGACCGTTGGACAATGTTCCTGGCTTGATGGCGACAGCCAAGTTGAAGTGTCTGTTACTCTCAACACATCGCTTGAGGTAGTTGGACAACTCGGTATTCATCCTGCGAATAATACCACGGAACAGCTTAGCCAGCAGAGGACCGGCAAGATCAAGTCGCTTCTTTCCGAAGTGATCACGATCATCCGGCTCACGACGTCCAAGAGCGCACTGGAGAAGCTTGTGCACCATGTAGCCCAAGAAGAAGGCCTTACGGGTCTCACTACCCTCTGTTTGAGAAATATGGGGCAAGGTCTCCTTCTGGAGAATATCTTTTGCGACACGGACACGCTTCTCGCGACCGAGACTGGCCTGGTCTCTGTTTCCACGCTTTCCGATAAAGTCAAGAGCAACTTCTCGATCCTGGACACAAAAAGCCTCCTCGATACAGGGACGAAGCATCTCCAACATCTGACTGTCGTTTCGATCGTAGCAAATATGGTTGAGAATATCTTCATCGGACACAACACCCAAAGCTCGGAAGACGATGGCGACGGGGAGATCTGATTTAACGAATGGAAGACTGGTCTGGATTGTTTGACCGAATCCACCTCGTGCAGAATCTCCCTTGCCGTAGAGTTTCATCATGAGACTTGAAATAAGGCGCGAACCCTTCTCAAGGGCACTTCGAATCTCGGCGGTATAGGTGTAAGGACTTGGCATGGCCTTCTTGAAAACCTGAACAATATTGGCGGCAGAGCGTTCCTGTGCGATCAGGACCTTTTCACTACCGTTGATAACGAAGTATCCACCCTGATCGTAGGGGCACTCATTGAGCTTAAACAGTTCTTCATCTTGGAACCTGCTCAGATGGCAAATCTTAGATTTGACCATGATTGGCATCTTTCCAACGAAGACCATGTCCGATTGGTCATCTTCCCCTTTCATGTTCTCGCCATTTTCCTCTACCTCCCATACCAACTTCGTAGGATGTTCGCCTGTTCGCTTGTACTCCGCCTGCTGCTCATCGTCCATCTCGTGGAGAGGAATCTCCTTGTCAACAGCAACGGACACCTTCTTGGTAATCTTGAGGTAGGTTGGTGCGGCGTAGGTAAGGTTTCGGTCGCGACACTCGTAGGGCAAGAGTGAGGTGACGGTACCATCTGTCTCGCTGATAGAGGGACGAGAAACCATAACACTTCCAAACTTGATCTCATATCGGCGCAAGGCGATATTCACTCCTGCAGGTCCAGGGGGGTTATGCTGGTCGAGAGAGATGTTGGAGTACTCGTTGACGAGGTCCTGAACAGTGGTTGTTGTGAACTCGTCAAAAGAGTCGGTTTGCTGCGAAGCAAGACCCTTTGTTTCGAAGAAGGATTGAATTACGATCCAACAATCCTCGGGGGTGATACCCTCATCGTAGCCATAATCGTAGTCGGAATCGTTCTCGTAGTCCATGATGCCGGTATTGGTCGCTAAAGATATTGTGATCGGGTTGTCGGAGTCGGGGAAGTCTGGCGACAAGGCGTTGTTGATCGAATCAATGACAAATGCACTCGTAGGCAGATGTTTCCGAGGTTATTTAGCGAAGGACAAAGGAGCTACGACAGCGAAGTCAGGGCGGTCAGTTTTGGACCTGGCACCTGAAGCACCCCGTGAGCATCTGCCGATTAATCCAACAGTAGGCAGCGATCTCAAGCCAGGAGACGGAGCGACGTTAGGGAATGCGCAAGGTGAAGGAGTTGCGGTGGAGAGGTGATGAATTTGTTTGACAATGAATTCTAACTAAGCTTTCAGGAGCCTGAGGTTGAGGCGACGAGACGCGCCCAGAGTACGCTACACCATATTTGGTAAGCCCCAAGCTGGAAACGCCACTTGATGAATAATCGCCTTGTGGCGGTGTCTGTGGCAACTCTAGGTTCTCCTTAGAAGAATACGGAATAGAGAGGTTCTCTTTTTTCACTCACAACTTTATATAAATATTTAATTAATTTATTCAATACCAGCCTAATCTCTGATGTCTCTTTTCTCTTTCAGAGTTGAATCAAGTTATAAATATGCAATAGTATATAAATGAAGAATTCTGTATTTTTGTTGCGCCCCTTGGCTGTTCCCTGTGAACTTACATCCTGAGGCAGAAGACCTCGCTTTCCGCCCACGAACCATGCTCTCTAGTGTCAATTACACGGGATGTTTTGTCAGAGGAAGGATCCCTGCGCAAATCAGCTCATACTCCCTCAAGCCATGCTTCAGCCAACTCCACGATGCGGGAGAGCGGCGATGTCTTGGTTCCTGTGAGATGAGATAGGGGGGCTCACATGCATACTTGCATATGCAAGGGTGTATGCTATTGCAGCACAACCGCAGCACGCACGAAGCCATCGCGGCTTCACAATTCGTGCAATTCTGCTGTCGGGCCGTCGCATCCGCTATTACGGCGTCTATCTGTTTCAAGTCTTGATGATTCGCGTGGCGTTCCATTCCGCAGCGACATGCCTTCACTTCTCCAAGGCGGACGGTCAAGCGCTAAAGCATCGGAGGATCCTGGAAGGAGTTGGACTCATTTGAGCATTTCCAACGTCCACAGTTGGCTACGGTCGTTGATATTAACCACCTGGATTGTGCAGCAGTCTTGACCGTTTCTAGAACTCGCATCTTAGCTTCCATCGTTCAACTCCCAATCTCAGTCCCCAATATCCCTGTCACAATTCCGGGAGAGGCGGCCGAGAAGCTGTCAAATCCCCACCACTGTTCCTGAAACCGTAGTCTCCTTGCCTTCATTTCTCACTCGTTCGGTCCAGCCTTGCCGTCCCTGGCTCCTCAGGCCAGTTCCCGGGTTTCCTATTAGTGGAGGATCTAAGTCCGTCACTGAGCATACTCGGACATGATGACTAGATCAGTATCGTACATTGCACCATCAGCTCTTCGTCTTGATTTCGACCATCCTTGATCGTGTGTACCTGCACTAGTGAAGATACATGTCGGTCAGGCTAACAGACCACTTGAAGGAATGTGCTCAAGGTATCTCAGATCCAGTAACGGTCAACGGCGCAGCAAGGGCTAAAATTTTGGGGCCAAGCCTTCCGGCAGCAGTATATAAGACGACGGCTTGCGGCTCTATATTCGTTTCTTGAACATTCAAGCACTACATTCTCGTTCGTGTTATTCATTCATTTCTTGGAATTATACACTCTCTCTTTCAACAGTCCTTCCTTTGACAAAACCAATCTTTACAACCATGCGATCTTACGCTCTTCTCGCCCTGGCCGGCCCTCTCGCCGTGAGTGCTGCTTCTGGAAGCGGACGCTCTACTCGATACTGGGACTGCTGTAAGCCTTCTTGCTCTTGGGGTGGAAAGGCTTCTGTCAGCGCCCCTGCTTTGACTTGCGACAAGAACGATAATCCCCTCTCCAACTTGAACGCCGTCAACGGTTGTGAGAGCGGTGGTTCTGCTTTCGCTTGCACCAACTACTCTCCTTGGGCTATCAATGACAACCTTGCCTACGGCTTCGCTGCTACCAAGCTTGCCGGAGGTACTGAGGCCAGCTGGTGCTGTGCTTGCTATGCGTATGTCTCCATCAACTACGCACATCTCAACTCTTTCGCTAACCGACTCTCTCAGTCTTACCTTTACCACCGGCCCCGTCAAGGGCAAGACCATGGTCGTTCAGTCCACCAACACTGGAGGCGATCTCGGCGACAACCACTTCGATCTCATGATGCCCGGCGGAGGTGTTGGTATCTTTGACGGTTGCACATCTCAGTTCGGCAAGGCTCTCGGCGGTGCCCAGTACGGTGGTATTTCCTCCCGAAGCGAATGTGATAACTTCCCCGAGCTGCTCAAGGATGGTTGCCACTGGCGATTTGACTGGTTCGAGAATGCCGACAACCCCGACTTCACCTTCGAGCAGGTCCAGTGCCCCAAGGCTCTCCTCGACATCAGCGGCTGCAAGCGTGATGACGACTCCAAGTTCCCTGCCTTCAAGGGTGATACCTCGGCCGGCAAGCCTGCCATCAAGAAGACCACTGCCGCTGCTCAGCCCCAGAAAACCCAGCAGGCCGACGCAGTTGTCCAGAAGCCTGCGTCTACAAAAGCCGCCCAGAAGCCCTCTACTGCCAAGGTAGAGCTGCCCTCTAGCCCCGTCAAGCTTCCGGAACACGGATCTGACCCTGAGCCTCAGAAGCCCCAACCTGCCGCTACCAAGCCTGCCCAAGCTGGCGATAAGCCCAAGACAACCCAGAAGGTCCGTGGAAGCAAAACCCGAGGAAGCTGCCCCGTCAAAACTAAGCCAACTGTCCAGCCCGCCGCCCCTGCCAAATCCGCTGTCCCTATGTACTACCAGTGCGGTGGCTCCAAGTCCGCTTACCCCGATGGCAACCTTTCTTGCGTTTCCGGAAGCAAGTGCGTCAAGATGAACGAGTACTACTATCAGTGCGTCCCCAACTAAATGGTTGATCCATCGGTTGGGGTAGAGGAGTGGCCGTAGAAGGTCTCTCGGGAGGGGTCTTCTCTCATGAGCAGGCTTGTCATTGTATAACATGGCATCCTGGACCCGGTGTTCAACCCTTGTTGTATATATTTAGTCTTCTCCGTATTTATTTAGGTAGTCTAGGTCAGCGACCAACTGACTACAAAAGATTTGACAAGCTTGTCCACACATTGATGAGTACCTTTGTGACTACCTTTTCGATCTCGGCGTATATGGAGTTGTTACAGGTTGCAAATGGTATAAATTTTCTATTCTATCTTACAATAGATAATGCTAACACAAATAAGCTGGGGCTTGTACCGTACGATGCATTTCAAGCCTCTACAGACTGTAGTTGAGTTAACCTTGACTACAAGTTGAGATACTAGTCCGCAATCGTTCTATGAATAAAACCCAAAATTTTCATACTTTATAACGCAAGATATGGTGGTCTTGTCGCTCATGATTATTTTCCATAATCACCAATTGGGCTCAATGCTTGTGTTTAATTCTATAAGATATCCATGCTCCCTTACCATTAGCTTCCGATTACTCCTAACTGGCTAAACATCTATTATGCTTATCAAATCATGATCCTTTTCTAACAACTATTTTTTAATTTAGTGTAAGCAAATACCCCCGATCTCATCATCCATAGTCCATGACCCAGCAAGACCTTTGATCTCCACGTCTGTCGTCAAACTCACATCATCCTGAAGAGTTTTGCCCAGGAAGAAATCATTCCTACCCTCAGTTTGCATCTTCCTCTTCATGAATCGTCTCGTCCACTCCTCAACCGCGGGCTCTCCCGTCTCATCTCTCGCCTGCTTTAAGAAAGGAATCAGCGCAGTACCACCAGTGCCCTTCTGGTTCTCCTTGTTCTTGCCCGATGCTACGGCAAGGTTGAGCTTGTTTCTGGTAACCTCGGGACTTCTTGAACGGCTGCGAGCGCGAACTTGCTTGGAGGGGTTAATGATGTAGCGGGTGACAATGGCGATGTGCTTGTCGCGGAATGCACTGAGCATGGCTAGGCAGGCGTCGTAGGCAAGACACAATTGCTTGTCTGACTGGTGCTCCTCAACATACTCGCGGATGTTGGCGACAGAGGAGACGTCATTGAGGAATCGTGCGTGAGGTCCAGGCATGTAACGTCTCATCTCCATGATGAAGTTGTGCCGGTGGGAAGCTCGGCCACGGTCGGTATCAGAAGAAGGGTCACGAGACTCGCCTGTAGGACGGTGCTCAATCCCTAGGACTACATCAAAAAACTGAATCAGGCTGCTCTGAGCGTTGCTGCCACCGCTGTACTGTTGGTATGTCTCATCGCCAGAACCGTCTTCGTAAATAACACCGTTGGGAAGGCCAGCATCCGCCATGTTCTTGCTGCCAGCAAGGAAGGGACGAATCCGATGATAAAAGATAGTAGGGTCACAACTCTCGTGCATTCTTTGAAGGATATTTGTAAGATCTGTCAATCGCTCCGCAAAAGTGCGCAGACAGCGAGCCACAGCGGTAGAGTCGCCATGGCGGGCGGCAGCAATTGCCGTTAGCATCAGAGGAATAATTGGAGCACCACGAGCTTCAATAGCAACTGATACAAGATAGAACCATGATTCGTCAAGGGCTCCAGTATATGTGTTGAGAGTGGCGAGATTCTCAAGGTTGTCAATGTCCTCGTCAACGAAGAGGGGTTTAAAGTTCCAGAGACAGACGGCGGCATAAGTGGCAACAGGCGGTATTTCTAGGTGCTCTGCAATATGCAGAAACGGAACTGAGATAGAGGCTGGTAGGCGATCTGATGGTGAATCACCTCCCCAGATGTATCCATGGGCCATGAAGCCTAGTAGCGAATAGGCGCGTCGCCACTCGGCGTCATGTTCGAGGCCGATAGTAGAGAGAACTGGCAGTCTGTCGATGACACCACGCAACCTGCGACTGAGGATAAGAGCCTGAAGATTGGCGGCGATAGCCTCCCATTTGTTGTAGTAAGGATCCGGTAGACGAGTCAATGGTAGAGTGTCAGGAAGAAAGCCGTGGGTAGGAGAGATGCCGTACTCGGCCAGAACAGGAATCGAGGGAAGCATTGCGAATGTTCCTTCTTTTTCTTTCCGCGAAATAGGTCGCCGAGTTATGTGAAAGAGGAGAAGTTGCGAGGATGAAACGCCAGAGAATATGATGTGATGAGCCGGCCGGGAACCGGAGGACGGAAGAGTGGGGCCGTTCCGGAAGATTCTCAGTAAAAGACAATGGCGCTTCCCAAACTCTGGGGTAGCAAAAGCCAAGGCCAGTAGTTAGTGGAAGAATGGAGATGATGGAGGAATCAAAAGAGAGTCGGAAGAGAAATACGGGGATAGACTAGAAGTTGTGGCCTCTTATTATTAATAAATGACTCTTTTTCTCTTTCTACCTATGTTTTCTCGTGCTAGTTTTGCGGCGAAACGGTCCAGCAGAGACTATGATTGGCCGATCCGGCTGAGTGGACGGTTGAGACAAGACTAAAAAATGGAACCGTCAGAGGGTTCTAGACATCACGTTAGCGCAGCGAGGTGCGGCGCTGCTTTAACTAGCGCGCAAAACAAGTTTTACCCACATGATAAATGCTGAAGAAGTTACGGAGGGGCCGGCTTCTCCACGGACTTGAGGCCCGGTTAGGTGGGCAGGGCTCCGTCTTTGGCCGATGATTATAAAGTGCATTTGTAATGAAAGTTTGTCTTAAGTTTTGTAAGCCATTGAGGAATGCCGGTAGTTCATGTGACTTGCATCTCATGGTACCCAGCAGCTTGTTGACTAGCTCGAGATGTGACTCTGAATGGCCCATACTAGATTGCCTACCCTACAGAGAAATGTCTCAATTTTATTTCCGGCGTTGGGGTGAAGATACCAACATTAGTCTATTTCTTTGCTCTCTTATTAATTCTGAATTACAGACTACGTAAAGCGCGAGCCAACGGCTACGATATTAATCATCAATTCGCCTAATGGATATATAGACGTTGTCAAACTCTGGCCACGTCTTCAACTCACGTGTTTTCACAGCGTTATTGATATTGACGATGCTTGTGATGCCTCATTTTAACGACTTGTTCTGGTGGTAATTTCAGGAAATGCCACCAGATCTTCCATAATCCAACGATTGAAGATGCTTGAGTTACCAGATTCCTTCATACGTTCAGGCACCTAAACACCTTCTACATCTAAGGCATATCTTCCTCTACTAGCCTGGGCTGCCTGATCTTTAAATCCCACCCCCACTATCCGCGGCACGGGTCGATTTAGGAAGGTGCACGGTACGTACTCAATTACGTCGATTCCATTGCTGCCAAACGGGACGCACGCACCAACAAAGCTTCAAGGTCACCTCAGATGCGAATAGCTCCCCTCCTCCGTCATTGCTTTGGTATCTTTCAGTAGAATTCCGCGATACTAGGGACAGCGACACGATGCCTGTCCCGCAGCATGTGCTGAACTGGCTCTACAGCGTCCTCACCAGTGTGTGTATATCCTCTCCCCCATTCCCCGCTTATGACCCGTTACCAAGTTCAAGGGCTAACTATTGACGCGCTCAATAGGAATATCACGATGTAAACCGTGCCTACAACGATGTCGCGCAGGCCCTCGACCGATTTTCCTCCTTAACACCTCGAACCGATGTGCACAGTACGTCTTGAATCCCCGCCTCGCTGGAGCTATGAGAGCTACCCGCCAGCTCGCACGCCCTAACCTTTAATCTGTCGCATTCGGATGTTGACCTCTTCAGCCTTCTCAAATGGCGCCAATGCCTTACTACTCCATCTGTCGGGGACTCTCCCTGTGAACTTTCGCGGAACTACATATCGGTTCCCCGTGTCGATATGGGTACCACACGCCTACCCGCGAGAACCACCCATGATATACGTTGTACCGACCGAGACAATGATGATCCGACCAGGGCAGCATATTGATCCTCAGGGCCTCGTATATCATCCGTACTTGGTTGGATGGGCAGAATTCTGGGATGTGCGTTATTTCCCCAAGCCACAATTATCCTGCAATATGCAATTGCTAATACGATGTACAGAAGTCCAATCTTCGAGACTTCCTCAACATTCTGACCGATGTCTTCGCAAAAGAACCTCCAGTCGTGGCTCGGCAACAACAACAACAACAAGCACGACCGCCTCCTGCTCAAGCTAACCCGACACCTCCTGTCCCGCCTCTTCCTCCTGGCATGGGAGCATCTTCACGTCCCGCGACCCAGGATCCTCACCCCTCAGAACAATCACGCCCTCCACCTCCGCCCCCCAAAGCTCCTCAGAATGCATCGCCTGCGCAAACGCAAGCTCAGAATGGCCCGCCCTTACCTCCAATCCCGGGACGATCTTCTGTACAGTCTAATTGCATGTCACGCTACGACTCAGCTCCTCCCCTGCCACCCCAAGTTAGTAGTCCAAGTGCGCAGAATCCGAGGTTTTCTCGCCCTCAAGAACAGTATCCGACTCGGCATATACCGCCTGCTGAGCCGCCAATGGCGGCGCAACCACGGCACATGAATCATGCCCAGTCGTTTCCGCCCTCATCTCAACAACAATGGCAAATGCCACCACAGCACCAGCAATATCAACAACCTCCACAGCCCCAGGCTTGGCCTCAACCTGCTCCACCACCACAAGGCCCTGTCGAACCACCTCCACCTCCTGATCTGCTTGATGAGCCTTTAGAGTTGGCATTGCCAAATACTACTGTAGCGGCACCCCCTATTCCACCCAACCCCGAAAAGGATGCACTTTTGCGGCAGCTAGCTCAGACACTCTATTCGATTAGAATGCGCAGCCGTCAGCAGAATGACTCAAGTATGTCTGGCTTGCAAGCACAAAGAACGGCGATGTTGTCAGCAATACCTGCCTTTCAAGCTGAAGGGGGCCAATTAGCACAGCTCTCAAACGTACTGACGTCAAACTCTAATATTCTACGCGATGCTCTCCATAAAGCGGATGGAGTGATTGAAGGTTCCAAGAGCCACCCTGTGCCGGATGTTGACGAGCTGCTTGTAGCTCCTACAGTAGTTGCGAACCAGCTATACACACTAGTGGCAGAAGAGAGAGCTCTGGGTGACGCCATATTCATGCTTGGCCGGGCTGTTGAGCGCGGGCGCATTACCCCGGCAGTATTTGCCAAAATGACGAGACATCTTGCTCGAGAATGGTATTTGAAAAAGGCGCTGGTGCGAAAGATTGGTCAAGGAATGGGCCTGGTCTCATGATCAGATACGAGACGTGGAGTGACGCAGCTCCCTTGCCCAGCGGGGTTTGGTATTGTTCCTGTACCAGCTGGCAGAGCTCTAGGATTGTGCATGGAGGAGAGGTGCCAGGCACTTGGCAAGATACGAGAAGGAGGAAGAGGATGAGGACGAGGCGGATTACGGCATGCTTTGAAACGAAGCCAATCGATGGGGACAACGGGCTAGATGGAGGCGCTGAAGTCTATCGTGCAATTCGAAGCCATCGACACGGCTTACAGGGCCCGATACGGCCGGGGCTGGGAAAAGTAGCCTGGACGATCGAGACCAAAGCGGGCAAGCCCTTGCTATCAATATCAAGCACCACTGCTGCTACTGTGCGCATCGCGGCAGTTTGCGCGCCCGGATTCAGGAACCGGAAAAAGAAACGAATCCGTCGCTTCATCAGCCACGACCGTTTTGTTACACCAATCGGCCTGTCAAGATATGCACGGATCGATCCCTGGCCAGCAATCAAGCTGAACGAGTCTAGCGGCAGCAAGAACAATACTAAGCCTCAAACGCCACCAAATGCAAGAACAATACTAAGGCCAACCTCACCCCACCAACCTTGGCATTCTTAGTTGATGTGATATCCTTGAATGCTGTGTTAGAGTGTTTACCTGACTTACTCACATTCTTGCTCCCGCGCACAATATCAATTTTCCCTGACTAGCTGCTGTTTGTCTTCAAGACCGTTCTCGCCTGTACTAATCTTGGGGCTTTATTTTGTGATCCGTCAACCATGTTGCCACTTGCTCATCTCTTCAACGTTAATCTGCTACAGCCTGCTATACAAGACTTTCTCTCAATCTCATATATATCTTGAGCTCAGACATCTTTCATCCCCGTTCACTTGAACTATCTTTCACTACCACGCAAGAGTGAAGATCGTTGCTCGGATAGTCGTCTATCAACAACCGTTTCCTCTTCTCATCCAACCATCGTCAGACACCATGTCTGCCTTTGATCCGCTCACTCAGAACATCACGTTCTTCGCCGCCGATGGCAAGACTAAGATTCAAATTCCCATACCGGTGATTGACCAGGTGCGCCGCAGGATAGTCAACAGCACCATCAACTATGCGACGCAGCTGGGCGCATGTCTCATCATGCTGATCGTGCTGCTGGTTATGGTCCCCAAAGAGAAGTTCCGAAGACCATTCATGTTCCTCCAGCTCCTCAGTCTGTCCATCTGCTCCATCCGCATGGTTCTGCTCTGCATCTTCTTCATATCGGAATTCACCGATCTCTACCCCTACTATTCCGACGATTTCAGCCACATACCGCGCAGCAGATATGCCCCCGCCATCGCCGGAACCACCATGTCGCTCTGTCTCGTCATCTCCACTGAGTTGATGCTCATGAGCCAGGCCTGGACCATGGTCAAACTGTGGCCGAATGTGTGGAAGTCCATCATCACTGGCTTCTCGCTCGTTGTGTCTCTCATGACCATCAGTATCCGAATCGCCTTTACCGTCCTGCAGAGCAAGTCAAACCTGGCTACAGAGGCTACGTGGCATTGGCTCTGGCTCTCGCAGTGGACCGTAATCATGAACGTTATTTCAATTGCATGGTGGTGCCTGGTCTTCAACATCAAGCTCGTCTGGCATCTCATCTCAAACCGCGGCATCCTCCCCTCGTACAAGGCATTCACTCCTATGGAAGTGCTCATCATGACCAACGGTATCTTGATGACCATCCCAGGTTCGCACCCTTCCCCTTCACCACCAAGCTCAAAGAGCAATCAACTAACATCAACATAGTCATCTTTGCCTCTCTCGAATGGGCTCATTTCGTGGACTTTGAAGTAGCATCCCTGACCCTCACCTCAGTCGCCGTCATTCTCCCGCTCGGCACCCTTGCCGCCCAGCGCATCGCCAGCAACTCCAACAGCCCCAACACCTCCAACGCATCAAGCGGCATCCGCTACGGCGTCAGCGGCCCAACTTCTTTCACGGGCTTCAAGGCTCCCAGCTTCAGCACCCACCGAAGCGGCGCCACAGACAGGCCTGGCGTCTCTGTGTACGCCCGCTGCGAGGCCGGCACGTCGTCCCGCGACCACATCAATCCTCACGACGTGGAGCTCGGCAAGATAGATGCCGGCTGTGATCACGTCCGTGTCGACAGAGCTTTTCTTCAACATGAGGAGCGAATCTAGTCTCCTCCCTGCACAGCCCATTCCCATTTCGTCCCCATCAGCACACAGGATACCCCTTCACCAAAATATCTCATTTTGCAACTCAGCGTTACATGCTTTGAACAAAACCAAAATCTAGCGCGGCGTATCGGCAGATCATCAAACTCACGTTGTTTTCTTTATCCTTTTCCCCATGCGAACAGTCTCCAGACTCACCTGGCCGTTAATGCTCGAGATATCTCGCATTCAACTTCTTTATTTCTTGTTCCCGCTTTGGATGAAATAGCTTTTAATCAGGGATGATATTCCCTGGGTGTTGCTCTTTTTTCCTTCAAAGATAGTCAAGCGCTCAAGCGCACAGTAGCGATGAATACATTCAGACTGACAATCTTGCCCGTGTATACTGTGATATCAAACGTCAAAGTCGAGTGCTATGTCGTCACTGTTTGGTGCCCAGGTAAGACAATCATGAATGCGATACGATGTAACTGATTGACACTATATACTGTATAACAGCTGCCATTCGAGCCCCAGTCACACAAGATAACATTTCTACCCAAGCACACTCCTTCAGCTAAACTTACTTGTGCAATGCGGCATTTACTCACTCACTACGACCGCCCGACATTTTTCTGACTTTGACCTTGCACAGACTGACAAGTCGCCTCACCTCGTTCGCACGCACTGGTCTGGGTTGCTCCAACTCGCAGCGTGCCTTGGAGATGAAAGGGTTGTTCCCAAGATTATCATCTAAAGGCTCGATGAGTTCCAGTTCCTTTTCGACATCGGGTAGAGAGAATCGGTTCGCAGCCCGCAGGAAGGCAAGCCCGGTGTGGGAGAATCGCCTTTGAGGTTCTGCGAACAAAGGAGGCGGCGCGTCACTCAGCCCAGCCTCACCATCAATGTTGAAGCCTGTTCGAGAAATTGACGCTCGAGGCAGGGACAACGGTTTTTCCAGCACTAAGGGGGAAATTTCGTTTGTAAGAAAGGTTTGGCTGAGAATGGGCTGCTTGGGAATCGCGTCAATAGTATGAGGCGAGCGCGGCTCCTCAGCAGCAGCTCTAATAATCTGATCTTCTTGTGCCACTGGACTGTTGTCAGAGCTTCTTAAAGGCGATGTACCGATTCCTCTCGAACTTGTGGTACTCCATTCCGATGGCATTCTTCGACATGATGTAGAAATCTTTCGCAAGGTTCCTTTGAAGCTTCTCAGAGGACCTATAACAGAATTCTTGCGCTTATTGAGCTGCAAATGAGGCCTTTTGCCTTCAGGAATCGAACCTGGAGAGTCTCGAACAGTATCACGATGATCTAGAGACTCAAAGAGATAGATCTTTTGCTTTAAAGGTGATACATGCTTCTCAGTATTTCGTTGGCCGCAGGGAGATCGTTGCGGTCGGTTGAGAGAAGTATGGCTCCTATGAGGAGCATAGCTTTTGGACCTAAATTTTGGAGTCTTCGGAGCCCCTGATTCTGAAGAAATAGAAGATTCTAAGAGTGGAGGTCTGGACGGTGACTTGAGCTTTTCGGTCTTAACGAGGATCGATTCGCGGCACATTATCTCAAGAGGAGCAGTTGTCATTGACGCTTGTTCGTTTGGCTTGTCAAACTTCTTTCGGAGACTTCCAATCCTGGAGCGTGGCAGCTTCGAACGACTCAGCGTACTCTCTGTCCCAAACTTGAAAGACATGGAACCGTTACTGCCACTTGAAGCTTGGCTGGAAGCATCGTGAAATCGACGAGATCTGTTTAGAAGACTTGAACTTCCTGCAGATACCGTATTGGATAACGAAGATGCTATCTTGCGGGCGTTTCGTACCCAGCCGTGACGCCGGCTCTCATCAATTGAGATGTTTTGCTTGTCGACAAAATCATCTTCAGGCAGAGCGTCAAGTTTGACTTGGCTTTCCGTTACTTTCTCTATCGAATTTCGCGACATTTCAGTGTATTGGGACTTGATGTAGCTTGGGCTTGTATCTGGTGCAGCCATGATGAGGCTACTGCGCTTAAATGAAGTCCATGAATCGACTGGTCGGTTCAGGGAAGATCGCCATGTACCTAAAGTATCATCAGATGCGAGGAGGGTCCGAGGTAAAGGGACAACTGGAAATGTCAGAGGAGTTGCCTCTGAGAGTGAGCCCAAGCTATTGCTTGTTGGGTCCTGCGGAATAGCAGCGTCATCTTTATGCGGTTCTCTAGCAGAACATCTGCTCTTGATCGATTGCCAGCTTTTTGAGTGAGCCAACCTCTGACTTTGACGAGGGATTGACAATGTGCGAGGAGGGGTCGGAACATCTACGTAGTTGATCAACATTGTTTCCAGCAGATAGACCAGCCGCATACTTACTTTTCTGTTGACTGGCAGTCTCGAACATCATTCTCCTCTCGGCAACAGACTTCAGCCTTGATTTTGAACCCGCATTATCATTCGGTATGACGGGTGCCTTTGCACCAAATGTTTGTGCTCGACGTAGGCGAGAATCTCGATTTGGAGAAATATAACGACCGGAAGAGAAATGACTGGACTCAGTTGAGCTTCTTTCGCGTGTCTTTGTCGATACCTGGGACGATCGCTCTGGTGATCTGCATGTGGTTTCTCCAGTGATAGAAGGAGGTTTGATGGCCGAGGTGGGTTTCACTTTCGAAGAAGCATAAGGCGGGTTGCTAACTGAAGATACAGCATCGAGGACTTCGAATCTCGACAGAAGCTGTGCGAAGTTGCTCGACGTCAAGCTGCGAGTATCTGAGCTGTCCGACAGAATCTTGCGTGGTGAACTTTTCAGTGAAGACGGCGGCGTGGTCATGTTGGCGTAGCGGAAGCAATGGTCTTGGGGGACGACTTGAGGCGGTAATACTAAACAAGATCACGTCGTGATGCTTGGACACCAAGAGAAAGTGTTAAATGCCGATGTCGTCAAAGTCTGTTCAAAGGATGGGGATGTAATCTGGGCCTGGAGGTAACATTGTAGGAGCAACAGAGGCATAGTCAATGTGACAGCTCGATACCGCAAGGCCATTGGTATAGACGGAAGGAGCCTTCCCTCGCTGGTTCGAAGTTTCATGGGGAAGTTACGGTCTTGTGGATGAACCTTGTCTATGTCACTTGAAGTATATAACTGTTCAAAGTGAGCAGAACGAAGAAATGCGGACATACACATCATTGTCCAGGCCCTGGCACATGAAACAGAGTGCTTGAAGAGACGGGTTCATATTCAGACCCCAGCCGCAGTGGCCACATCGATTTCTATACAGCCCAAATCATAAATACCTTTACCAGGCCCAGGCTAACCTTGAAATCCCATCTTGTCTAAACGTACACTGACTCCAGCTAATGTACAAGCATGTCGATTTATAGTACATGGAGAGTGGCGCGTGTAGGCGCAACCCAACGCATGACCGGTATCCTCCATTCCAATTCTTGATCGCGTATCGTTACGGCGTAATTTACTGACTGCGAAGGGATCAGTTTGTGGTTCGTTAAAGTTTGGGCGTAGCAGGGTCAACTTACGGAGGCAGAAGGATCTCGCCCCAAGAGCTGGAGAGGAATGTCACAGCAGCCTGTTCACTTCGTCAGTACCAATTCATCTCAATATATCTGTATGAGAGCGGGGGGAAAAAAGACCGAACATACACCAAAGATGGCAACACTGCGGACGACAGCGGCGTTCTCGGAGGAGGTAAGAGCGTCATAGGTGGAGCCGATAACACCCTTGGGCGCACGACGGCCGGATCCTCCAACAGCAATGCGCTTGGGGGGAGCCATTGCGATACAATTGAAATCGATTATGTGAGATGTAGACGTTCGTGGGGGCTCTGCGTATCAGAGAATCAGCAGGCGTGTGGTGACGTGCGTTGTTGATGTGGTCGTCGAACTGGAGGGAAATTTTCGGATACAATCCAACTGAAGCTTTCTCACTGATAGCGCGCGATAGCGGCTAGAGTCACATGATACGCGCTTGACAGGAGCTGCTGGCGCCATAGTAGTAAGTACGTACCGACTTTAGGTTACCCCACCATGACTGCTTAAGTTAGGTTGTGAGCATCGCCAAAGGCTTCGTCATTTCTTTGTCGCGAGCTTATCAATTGTAAATCGAGTTTCTTTGTCAGCTAGTCATCATATTCGTAACATTTATCGTTTCTTTGCTACAAAGATTCTTATGGAGACTTTTGAGGCTTCCAATCGCAAACTCGAGCAATTATCATAAGATTTAATCCACCACTGAATCCAGTTGGAAACTCCATTCAAGACAGTACCTATTTAAGTGACACTCGTCTTAGTTCACTTACTTCACAGCTTACACACTACGCCTGACTATCGAACGACGACTATGGACAGTAACATGACCTCTCCGGGCCCGGGCGGGTTCATACCAGTTCCTGGTGGTCTTCCATCACCTGCGCCCTCGTCGGCTTCATCATTCGCAAACATCCAAGGTCTCCCCGCACCAAGGAATAAGTCACTGAAGCCAAACTCCAGCAAAGAATTCATGGTTCGAAGGTATGCCGAAGAGCAACTTTTACTAATTACCCGGCGATACGTCAAGAAGTTTGGTAATCCTGAACCTGGTGATTCAGTGGTGGGATACAAGAGATTTGGTGAAGTCTGTCGCGACTTGGATAGCATCATCAACGTCTTATGGCGATCAGGCACTCGTAAGTATCTCTGAGCTCAAGTAGTCCGAGCGTGGTGCTGACGAATGCTACAGCGGCACTTCAAATACCCTTCTTACTCCGCCTCACTAGTGACTTTACTCGATATGTTCGGTCATTCCCACCTGCACCAAAGGCATCCTTCTCCATTCTGCGCAAACTGGACCACTGCTTCGCGAGTCTACTTACAGGCCAAGACATTGAAACCCACGAGACATTACCAGGCTTTGAGAACGGACTGCGTGGCGGCCTGACCACTACAGAAATGATCCGATGTCGAAGCTTGGTTGACCAATGTCGTGTCTTGATGGTCGAAGTAATGAGAGACCCCGCCGAGGAGGACGAGGAAGATGAAGAGCCAGAGACAGATACTGACACGGACATGGAGGGACCTGCCATCAGGGGATGGGGCAGCGTGGAGGACGACGATGAAATGATGCTGCAGCTAGACGCAGCGCGGGTCTTTGAAAAGACAATTGTGCACCTCAACGAGAGACTCGGCGATCTCGAACCACTGCAAATGTCTGCCGATTGAGGTATTCGAAATACAGAAACGCAACATTTCGACAGTTCAGCTGCCACGCTTGTTCGAATACTCACCTGCCTAGACTGGTTTCAGGGCGGTTTATGTACGGATACGACAGCTGAAAAGCACCATTTTGGTCTACGGCTGTGGGTGTAAGCATTGACCAAGGGTACTTGGCTGCAGAATCAACACTTTGGGCCCTGTCTCGCACAATCTCGAGGTTGGACCCTTAAATGGAGGAAGAAACAGGGCTCAACTTGAGACCTGGGGGTAGGACGGACGCTCGATAGCATATGGTAGATCAGTGGAGTGTGGGAATGGGATTTGTCTAAACACTGATTGTTGGGTCGAGATGGTTGATCAAGGTGTGAAAACATAAAGAGTTAGATGATTAATTAATTACCCCAGAATACATTTCAAAACAATTCTCACAACAGGAAACAAGCCTTGGCATCTCAAGAAAGTATAATTATATCCGTAGATTGCTGCGATCTTCAGTAGCACGAACTTTAACTCACAATTCCAGGGTAGCCGATCCCGCAACGATGGCGCTTTTCTTAATGTGGTAAAGAAGCAGCGCGATATTAACATCTCCATGCATGATAATACAGCCACTTTAAACGAACCGCAAGAAACAACTGAAACATTCCAGCGGCTTGGAACGAGAAAGCTATCGGCGCAGAATATATCGTGTCTTTTTATCGAGACCACGATACATATTCTGGGGCCATCAGGTAGACAGCCTGACCCTGTCAGTGGATGCTTTAGATACAGCACCCCTGTCATCTCCTTTCTTGAGCCGCGTGCGATGCCGTTTCCTCGTTGGTCAGTGATTCTCTCTTTCTTGTTTCACATAATTGCCAAGGTTCAAGCAATACCCATGTCTCTTTTCTCGCATCACCCATTAAGCGCCTCGTGATGCATTGTGATTCTTGAACAGCTGCGAGAAGAAGGGGGGAAAAAAGAAAGAAAAAAAGGGAAAAGGACGGAGGATGTTCATCTTCTCATCTCCGAGTCTGCTGCTTAGTGGTCATAGTATGTGCTTTTCCAGGGTTTATATTGGTCGGCGGGAAAACCCCATCGTTGAAGCCCCTGGGTTATGTCCGATACACTAGTTTGCCCCCGGCCCATCTCGTACATGGCCACGCACGTTCTGCTTCTACACACTTGCTCGAGATCTGCGATCGTCAGATCTGTTAGTTAAGCAGTAAGTATGTTGTTCAGCATGAGGGTGTCATGGCCGGTGTTACAGGCATAGTAACATTGATGACGGAGAGGCCGGCCTCAGCAGATATATATATATATATATATATATCAAGCCTCCAATACTGAGAGAACGAACCCAACATGAGCAAGTCTTCCTCGCCAAAGCGTCTCTCCTAGACCCCCTGCATCCTCCCGTTGATTAGCTGCTGCCTTGCAAGCCGATCATGTCGAACCATGCAGTTAGCCTGCTCGCGTCCCTGAGCATCACCCGCTGTCTACCCAACCAAGACTCGCAGATCCCAGTCTGCTAGGCCTTCACCCATTCATGCGATTCATGCTGTCAGTCCCATAGTAACTCGTCCACCGTCTACCCCATGTTCTCCATTCCCGTTTGAGGTATCCTGCCCCGAAACACTCCAAGGCACTGTAATGTCCGCTCCTCGCATCTCGTTTCCGTCTGAACAATGACTCCACTTGTCTCGTGGCTGTTGTAGAAGCATAAGCAGGTATATATAGAACATTCCACAGACCCACGTTCTCAGCTGCTCTCCGCACCGTCCAGTCTTTTCCCACACACTCACCTTCTTTTCTGACTCCTTGCTTCGAGAAACTAGTTTATCTCAAGCTTCTTTCGTTCTTTTCGAATAACACTCTTTTCCGTCTCTCCGGTTTCACTCCTTTAGCCCTGGAGGCATAACATTCCTTATCTGCTTTTCTGGCTGTGACATTTGTTCTCGAAAAAAACCTGTCTTGAAGCTTATACCAAACTATAACCTCAAGCCAGACATTCGTTCTTTGGTGTCAAGACTTCATACATTCGTTCCGGAGGTCTCAGTATCCAAGACCTTTCTCCTGCTTCGATCATAAGTTTTACTTCGACTTACACCATGCGAAACTTCCTCCCCATCATCGCCGGCCTCGCCTCTTTGGCCTCTGCCACCAGCGTACCCAACCGCCCGGACTTCAAGGTCGTCTGGAAGGAAGAGTTCACCGGCTGCCAAGGCTGTACTCCCAAGGACGAAAACTGGAACACGGCCCTCAACGTCAACTCCAACAACGAGCTCCAGGTGTACAGCACTTCCAACAAGAACATCCAACTCTCGGGGGGCGACACACTCCAGCTCGTCCCCTGGAAGGATAGCAAGGGAGAATGGACCTCTGGACGTCTCGAGTCCAAGAAGGCCTGGCACGCAGACAACAACAAAGCCCTCCGCGTCGAGGCCAGCATTCGAATGGGCGACTCGGCTCGTAAGCAGGGTATCTGGCCTGCCTTTTGGATGCTGGGCGATGCCCTCCGCCACGGCACCGAATGGCCTCGCTGCGGTGAGATCGACATCTTCGAGCGAGTCAACGGTGACATGACGGGCTTTGGTACTGTCCACTGCGGACACGAGGGCGGCGGTCCTTGTCAAGAACCTGACGGTCTTGGCCAGAGGGTCAGCATCCCCGACAACGAGTTCCATGCTTGGTCTGTGGTCATTGACCGCCGTGCCGCAAGCTGGCAGGACGAGACCATCACGTGGCTCTTCGACGGCAAGCCCTTTCACAGCATCTCGGGCAAGACACTCAACGATGAGGGGGCTTGGGGAACTCTGGCGCATTCTCCCATGTACATTCTTCTCAACGTCGCTGTTGGCGGCAACTGGCCTGTAAGTTTACATTCCCCCAGTAGGAGTGTTTGGTAGAGGATTATCAAAATGCTAACAAGAACTCAAAGGGTAACCCCGACAAGGCCACTGAAGACGGCTACAAGAACATGTTGGAGGTGGCCTACGTCGCTGTCTACGAAAGCACAAAGTAGTTGCCCACGTAAATGCACCCTTCTTCCACTCGGCGTTCTACACTTCTTTCTTCCGTCAGCACTTGCTCGGCACTTTTCTTCACTTCTCACCCTTAATACCACAGGGGCGAGCAATTATCGCGGTGTCTCGGGACTGGCCTTTCTTGGTTCGCTCGACGGTTGTTTTTCCTTCAGATGCCGGTGTGCGTATCCAGCTTGGTCTTGTTCTTCTTTTCTCCTGTCTTGGAAGTGGCAGATACCCAAGGTTAAACATCCGTGCAGCGGATCGGTGTCGATAGATATCTGGATATAAACCAAAAACTCACGACGTTATGACTTAACATTGACCGAGAACAAGTGATGTAGCTGCCGTGCCCCAGGATTAAACAAGAGGAGGATCTGGCAAGTAACGCGAAGCCCGACCGCTTGCTAACGAAGTATGGAGTAACTGCTTGCCAGCCGACACAGCTACTTTGAACGAGGTTCGTTGAGGCAGGCAGCTGGTGTTGAGTTGTATATGTGAGGCTGTCGCGAACTTCGACGGAAAGGTTATTGTGTTATCTAGCATTATACCTGATGCCTCTTATTGTATTAATACATATACCGAAGAAATTAACGACCACTGTTATTCCCACGCAGCGGCCTTGATCTTAGGCTTAGGGAATAGTATACCGAATAGCCAGTATGACTTCATAATGCCTGAACTTTACTTACGATTCAATTGGACAAGTTTGCCAGCTTCCATCATCTGGTTCCGGCCTTTCAATAGGAGTCAAGCTACCTGACACTAGAGACGATAATGGTGAGGTAGTACCAGAACCAAACTTGGAGTATGATGCTAGGCAAGTTCAGCCTTCAGCTGGCCCCCTTCAAGAGATACTCTTCTCTGACGATGACTTCTTCAATCCATTCCACACTGCACGGCCCTCACATGATTCAGAACTAATGTTGTATGTTAGTTTGAGTCATACATCTTGATAGTATGAATAGAGTAGCTTCACAGTTTGGAACTTCGAAACAAGACAAAGGGACGTTTTATTGCATAACCTCAGAGACAGAACTATCATGTAATGTGTTAATCTTTCACAAATGTCGATACACCCGTATCAACTCGTTAAACAAATCGCAAGTAACCACCAAAAGAGAACAACAAAAAGGAAATGGGGGATGAGTCCTGTCTTTGAACATACAAAAAAGATAGCAAGTGTGGTATGTAATTTTTCGCCGTGAGCTTAAGGATACACCAGATAAATAATTCGACACTTTACACAGATGGACATCCGCTCCAACCAACCTCCATCTTAAATACCTCCCAGCTCGCCAGGATATCCACAGTGCAGCCATGAGTGATAACGATACCCTAAAGCAAGAAACAGCGGAAATGCGAAAAAAGCAACAACAAAATGACAGGAGAGAAAGAGACAGGTAAGACTGTGGGGAATTCCAAAGGAAGAACCAAGTCAAAGTGCGTGTCGAACCAGCTTCAGTCAAACACCACAACCAGCATCGGTAACATAAACCAAAACAAATAGTGCTCTTTTCCCCTGAACCACCACATAAGAGGGAAATCACCTCCAAGACCTGATCGCCGAATGACCATGATATAGTTTCCACTCAGAACGCCGTGACAAATGATGCCTGATTAAGTCTGACCCAAGATCGTGTGTAATGCCAGCCAACCCATACCTTCCTTCTCACAAGTCATTAATCTGCTCCAATCTCATCGCCCATCGGGAACGCTTCCGTGAAGTTGAAGGCCGAGTTATCGCCATCTTGGTCGTGGAGGAACGAATCAAAGTCAAAGTCGTTGAGTACGTCACCCGAGTTAAGAGGGTTAGCCAACTCCATGCCACCACCATCAAACTGCGGTCTTGGTTAGCAAGTGAATTCATCAATGATGCTAAAGCTACACATACCAATGGGGCAAAGCTGTTTTCCATGCCCATCATCTGATTAGGGTCGTGCTGAGGAACTGGCGGTGCGGAAGGCGGAGCAGTCGTTGCAGCTACAGGAGCATTAGCAGCTGGCCCAGTCGAAGGTTGACCATTCTGACCAGCATTTCCGGCCTGGCCGTTCTTGTTGAAGTTGGCGGCGTTGGCGTTTTGAATAGGCGTTGCAGGAGCAGGCGTATCCTGCGAATCGTTGTTGTCGTTGGAGGGGGTTGCACCAGCGTTATTGATGTTCTGGTTTGCCTTCTTGTTGGCGGCAGCGCGCTTGTATGCTTGTTAGTTTTGTCAGGAATGAGGAATCAAGAATAAAATTTACCTTGTCCTTGGCGGCCTTGGACTCTTTCTTCTTAGGAGCAGCCTTGTTGGTTTGGCTAGGAGTTGGTGGAGCCGCAGCCGCTTGCTGAGGAGATGCTGTCGTCCGGTTGGCTCCGTTTGCGCCAGCTGGTGGCGCTTGAGGAGGGGGCATCGATCGCTGCTGAGGAGTTCCCTGGATCTGGGGACTTTGTTGCTGCATCTGCTGAGGAACCATCTGGCCGTTAGGTCCTTGCTGCCATTGCTGGGGATTTCCCTGTGGCCCTTGTCCTGGTTGACCTTGCTGCTGTTGCTGCTGTCGTGCGGCAGCCATCATCTGCGGCGTCATCTGTCCGTTAAAAGTCTGACCGGGATGAGAGCTGGGTGGTCGCATGCCGCCGTTCATGGGAGGCTGGCCACCCATGTTACCTTCCATTCCCTTGAAGAAGTGAGGTGCCATGTTGGGATCCATCTGGTTACCCATGAAGTTCATGGCCGGGTTGGGTGAGCCACGGGATTGACCACCCTCGGGAACCGGCGAAGGGATACCTGAGTTGTTCATCTGCGGTGTACCGCGCTTCATCTGCTCAGCAGGGTTGGGCGATGCACCTGGTCGCATAGCCTGAGGTGACGTATCCGGGAACTGGCCGTTTGGTCCAGGGGGACCGCCAGGTTGCCCAGGCTGGCCTTCTCGAGGCATGCCGTTGCCGACGGTGTCCTGCTCTTGGCGGGCCATCATAAGTCGCTTCTTGTTCTGCTGCTCTAGAAGCATTAGCTGCATTTGATAGTCTTGGAGGGCATGGTTGCTTCCCCCTCCGTTTTGGGGACCACCAGGTCCCGGCCGAATGCCACCTGGGCCAACCATCTCGCCTGGGTTGTAGAACGCGTTGAGAGCGGTTCCATCAGGACCCTGAGCCATCATTGGAGATCCTTGGCCTTGAGGAACATTAGGCATCTGCTTGCCTCCCATCTGAGTACCATGGTGCTGCTGTAGGTTCTGCGAGTATGTCGCGATCGACTTCTGCTGGGCGGCGGGCGGAGCGTTGGCAAAGTTCTGCAGTTGCTGAGGATGTAACGAGTGAGGGTTGATTCCGTTGGCAGTAAGCATTTGCTGAGCGGCGGCGGTGTTGGGTCCTCCAGGCATCTGCTGGCCTGGCATGCCCTGACCAGGACGGCCGTTGGGCATCATGGCACCAGGCTGATTGGGATTGAACGGTGCACCATCGATGCGCTGTCGCTTGGAAGGCGAGGGAGCGTTATCCCCAGAAGACGGTGAGGTGGGTCTGTTTTGGCCGTCCATTCCTGAAGGGTCTCGCTGCATCTGATTCTGTTTGGCCTGCTGTAGCATCATTTGAGGGCTGGATATCACGGTTAGGCGAAGGGCTTATCAATACGATGAGAAATAAGAAGCTCACTTGTTCTGGTTGTTGGCCATGGCAGCGCGGGCGAGGTTGTTCTGCTTCATGTTCATGGCCATGCCACCGTTTTGCATGTTTCGCATCATTTGGTATTGTTGTTGTTGGGACATGTCTGGTCTCATTTGGCGCAGAAGTTCCTGCTGTTGATTCTGCTTTAGCCGGGACTGCTGCTACATTGCCACCAAGGGTCAGCATTGGTCACCAGCCAAAGTGGTTACCAAATGTTAGGGGCAAGAGCAGTTAATCTGTCGCCGTCTCACATAGACTGAAAGAGGCTCACACAACTGAACGTGCCCAAGGTGGCATCACGACAAAGATATATGAAAGAAAGGCTTACCTGAGTGTGTTGAACATATTGGTTGATGGTAGGGTTTCCGCTCTTGGCGCGCTGCGCGTAGTAAATGTCCCAGAAGACAGAGAACCACTCGTAGAGGAAGGAAGTGTCGGAAGCCGGCATAGGGAGCTTCGGCGGCGGCAAGTCTTCGGGGAGTTTGGAATCGATATCGTCCTTAGAGTCGGTGTCCATGGGATCTTCACCAACACCATTGATGACATTGCCATTCTCGTCGCGACGGCGATTCGCGCCATCCTTGAGGACATTGACCTGCTGATCGCTGGAAAGGAGAGATCGGGCGCAATCGTACATCCCCATACGGATAAAATACTCGTAAATATATGTGTTGAGAACGCTGCGCTGGTTATCGTTTGCCTGGTGTTGACGAGACGCGGCGGCGGCAGCCGCAGCGGCCTGCGGGTTCATGGCGCCGTTATTCATCATGGGCATGGGGGCACCTCCAACAGGACCGCCCATGGGGTTCATGTTGGCCATGTTCACGTTGGGATTCATGACCGTAACAATTCAAGATAACTGGAGAGAAAGCAGAGAGGCCTAGAGGCTCTGCCGCAGCGGCAGCAGTCGGGGGCTCGTGTAGCCACGGGGGCGTGCCACCAGGCGGAGCAGCGCTGGATGGCCTCCCGACGTGGACGTGACGGGCAGTGAACCCAAAAGGCGCGAGTGAAGGGATCACCGGCGAAGAGACGTGGACGCGGTCCAAGTTGCCAGGCGCGCGGTCCGGCGGGGAACGAGGATCGCGAGAACCACGAGACTAGGAGAAGAGGCGAGCCAAAGTAGCGGGAATTGGAAGATCGTGTCAGGCGTCGGCAATGGGCGGAAACGTGTGTCGCAGGTAGCTATAAATGCACAAAGCAAAGCTCAAGTGATAATGCGATGCTATGCGATGCGATAGTCGACCGGAGGTCGATGTCGCGGTGATGGGTTGTAGACAGGAAAGTAATGGTGGATGAATATGGTGTGGTTGGTGTAGGTTGGATTTGGCGGAGTGTCGAGGTAACTGGGAGTGGAAAGTGGGCGCTGGGCTTGTGCTTTCCTGAGGTGACGGCCGCTGCCTCAGTTGTTCCCAGCGTAAAAAAAGAGAGTCTGCTTGGACGGAGACTATCAAGGGTTGGGCAATTTTGCCAGGGGTGGGAGGATACTTGAGATCCGGCGGGTGGACACGGCAAAAGGCAAGTAGCTTTTCGAATCCAACGAAACGGCCCCCAGGGTTGAATGGGTACCTCCCTACCGTATGTAAGGCACCTATCAATACAGGTACCGACAGCAAACGGAAACCTAAAGATCCAAACACCAGATAGAACGGACGGGAACAGTGGAGGTCGGAAGTCGGAAGCCCCAGTATACGAAGGAGTCAACGTCAGACTCAGTTGTCCGTTGAGGTTGTCAAACGCGACAGTTAAGTCGCCTCGTGGTTTGGAGTTGGAAGTTGGAGTTTTGCAAAGCAACGGCCCAAAACCAAGCGTTGAGTGAGGTGCTGTCTTTGTTTGATGGAGGAAAAAAGATGTGAGAGTGAAAGGGAGCAAGACAGAGGTTGTGGGTGAAAAACGTGGTCCTTGATTTGGGCGGTGCGATTGGGAGCCCGTGGCAGTGAGTGGGAGGACGGGATATCCGTACTTTTCTTGTTCTTGGTTTTATTCCCTTCCATTCCCTCCCTAGGACACTGATACGTTCAATTGAATTCATGAATAACCATTACTCCTAACTCGATAAATTGTTTCCCCATTGCAAGCATCATTGTCGACAGTTTTGTAATTTAACGCTCTCCGCATTTTGGATCTACAGTGATGCACCTCGATGGTTAGACGCATGCAATTTACAAGTACGGCAGACCTTGCTCCAAAACGGTAAAAGACAGGATTACAAGGCTGGATGATGGTCGCGCCCGCCAGCTGCCAAAAGCTTAGGTTTTCCTGGCCCCCGGGGGCCAGATCC